>CM047910.1:4310051-4378750 GCA_026229545.1 Pistacia atlantica | reverse complement strand
TAATCCTATATTTTTAGTAAAAAGAAAATTTCCTAAAACAAACGCAATTGTATTGGTTTTTTTAAATGCAACCGCAAGTGTAAAACTATATCTTCATGCAGTTTTACAATAACTGACCGTAACAACTTCTTTCTACTATAATAGTCGTAAAATATATTAATAAAAAGACAAGTATATTTATCAAAAAGGTTGGGTGCAAAAAGTTTCTTTGCTTAACAAATACATTCTTTACATAGTACAACATCATTTATACAAAAAGACTCTAAAAAAACAGTGGACAGTGCAGTCAAGTCTCCCAGCTTGCCGACGTCCATCAGACCACGTCCTCACCTATGTCCTGAAAAACAGAGAAAACAATGGAGTGAGCACAAAGATGCTCAGTAAGTAAATCTTCTACTCTATAATCCCCGTACAATCCTGTTCGTACTCTTGTTACTTTCTCTAGTTCAATCTCTCTTGTTCTTTCTCTACTTCTAGTTCTTACCGTTCTTTTCTTTCTTTCTATTCTCATCACCCATGGAGAATATCATAACCACACATGGATGAGACACTAAAGCATAACAATGCATTTTCTTTCTTTTCTTTTCTTTCTATTCTTCTCTTATTCTTATTCTCTGCCGGTCTTGGTCGATGCATGGATTCAGAACCCTTGATCATGTAAGTGTACTCTCTTTCGTGTATAGCTCTCATCCGCATGTATTCTCACGGCTATACAAATTCTTTTTCTCATTCTCATTCCGCTCTCTCATGGCGGAGACCGCTCTCTCTCATGGCAGTTTACATGCGGGTAACTCTATACTCACGGGTTTCCCATCACACGACCTATTTTCTTTTCTTTTCTGTAGCACTTAATAATCATTTAATTCTCTAGTGCTAATTCTTTCTTTCTCTTTATTCTAAGAGAATTGGTTCTTTTCTTTATCTCTATTCATAGAGTGTTTCTTTCTCATTTTTCATATTTCTTTCTCATGTGATTACTCAATTAAACATATGCATATGGATGGCTCATGCCTAAAATCTTTCTTATATGCATTCATGATATGCAAATATGCTATGTTGCATAAAGTAAGGTTCTCTACTTCTACTCATGCTTCTTTTAGGCATTTCATCAAACAATATGTGTGCATACATAAACTCTATTCTAACTTTAATTGTACTTCTTTTTTAACCATCCAAAATTGGAGTTCAACTCTTTTAAATCATCACACATCCTGCAAGAAAAACACACTTCAAATATTCCTCTCAAATTCTTCTAATTCTATCCATACTTCTACCAAAATTTAACAACACATTCCACCATTCTCATGGTAGAAATTCCTTCAGCTAACAACATTGAACTCATTCATGAATTCATCAACTTATTTCAACATAAAAATTCAAACATTAATCATATATAAAATCTCTACACATCATTCAATCATGCAAATCACAACTTAGGTGGATTTACTTACCTTAGGCTCAAGTAGAAATCACTTAAGCTCTCTACTCTTGATGGCTTGATACCTTCTCTTAAACCTTCAATACAAACTCAATAAGGATCCTACTCTTTCAACAATAAAAATTCACATCTAGAGTAAGGATTCTCACCTTTAAGTGCTTAGGATCAACTTGTATCAATTTCTAGTCAAAAGCTCTTCAAAGATCCTTGGAAAATTGAATGAAAATTGAGAGAATTGAAGGATGAAAGAGACGGTGGAAAAGAATGAATGAAAGGGTTTCTTAAGCTAAACCCTTAGTATCTCATATTTTCTCCACTCTTTCCCAATATACCCTTGCTCCTTCTTTGAAATTCCATCTATGACCTTTAATTCTTTGCAAAAACATCCCCATTCAAACTATTCTCCATGCAATTTCCTTGCATTTCACTCCCCACTTTTCCTGCTAATTAGGGGTAGAATGGTCATTGAGTCCCAAAAGGAAGAATTCTCTAAAACTCAAGGGAAAAATTCAGCCGAGTCTTCGCCCCGGCGAAAAATCACAGCAGCTACACCGGGGTTGTAGCACTTCATCGCCGCGGCGAAGACTGTAACATCAAGATTTCGCCAAGTCTTACAAATTTTCAGAGCAACCACTCAACCAAACCAATATACCCTTTCAACTAAGGGTAAACCAAGCAATATTAACAACATACAGACTCAAATGAGGATAAATCGATAAACATTCAAGCCATTCATCAAATCTTAACTACGTACCTTAAGTGGGGCGTTACACTGACTCAAGTTTTGCCCTTACCAACTCTTATGACCTCAACTTTCCCTCTCATCGTAGCCAAGTGAAGACAAACTCTCCCTTGTTGATCACCATCCAAATATGCTATTAGAATATTGTGACTTGTTTTTCTATTTGTTACGTTCCATGTAAAACTAGATCTCTTTAGGAAATCTATTTAAAGAGGAATGCAATTGTATAGGAAAAAAAAAAAAAAAGGATTCCATCTAGGAGTACAATACCTCATGACCTATAGGTGCGAATTGATTTAAGGTTACGAGAGGATGTGAAAACATAAGATATATATATAACATAAGGGTTCATTAAAAACCATGGGTTGAGTGTTTGTTAATTAACAACTGACTTTGGTGTTGGCTTTATGATGTGCGTACTTTTGTATATCTATGTTGATGTTATAATAGTAAGGTTTTCTCTCATCCATTGATGTAGACAAATGATGTTGAACCATGTTAAATATTATATCTTTCCATGTGGCAGTTAGTGGAGGCTAAGATCAGATACTTCTTAATGAGTTTAAATGAAGGTAGTGAATGAAATTTTATGAAGAATGAATACATGGATGTTTTGAATCAATGTGTTCAACGTGTTAGATATTTGTGAATCTTATTTATTAATGTATAAGCTGCATGTCGTGCTCGTATTAACTTTTTTTTTTTCTTCTGTTATTTTTAACTTGTTTTCTTTTTATCTCCTGTTATTTTTAACTTGTTTTTTTTTTTATCTCATCAGTAATTTGTATGGCCTTGATTTTAGTTTATTTAAATTTGGGAAGACATCTGATACGTCTTAAGGCATGCTTCCATGTCTCCCCAAATTTGAATCGCTTCACTTTTACTGTATTTAACATAGAATTTCATGAGACGTAATGGGGTCATCTGAAACTAGCTGAATCATATCCCTTCATTTTACAATTGTTATTGGCAACTACTTTTGTTATAATTTTTAGCTCTTTAAGTACATGTACCAAATTATTATGATTGGTAAATAATATTTTTGATGTCATGATCACGTCACCGGTCCGACCGTAGACCGACCCTCCGACCGATTCAACGTCCGGTCTCGTTCTCAAAACATTGTTTCCAGACACATATAATAATTAGTTGTTGACTAGCTAGTAAACGATAATGATGGTAGTGATCTTTTATATCTACTTATGAAGAAGACAAAGAAAAAGAAAAGGAAGAGAAGAAAAATATTAATGGCGAATCCATCTACACCCTTGCACATCTCAGCTTCTCTTGGCGATCTTGATACAACCAAAAGACATTTAGCTTCAGATCCTGGATCTGCCACAGCAGTGGACTCTGGCGGCCGCACAGCTCTTCATCTCGCCGCTTCCGAGGGGCACATGGATATCGTCAAAGTGTTGTTGACAGCAAATGGAGATGCTTGTTTGAAGGCTGATGAAAGAGGGAGAATCCCTCTCCATTTGGCTGCAATGAGAGGGCAAGTTGAGGTTATGGAAGAGTTGATAAGCCAAAAGCCTCGGTCGATTCTTGAGAAAAAGCATGGATGTACAGTTTTACTCTTGTGTGCTAGGTATAATAATCTCGATGCTCTGAAATTATTGCTGGAATCGACTGATATTGACGATAAGTTTATCAACTCTACTGACCCTAACAATGAGACAATATTGCTTACATCTGCCAGGCTAAAACAATTTGAGGTATCAGCTCCGATTTCTTTTTTCTTTTCTTATTTTTTTCTTTTTTTCTTTTAAATATTTTTAATTTTCAGTTTTTATAAGAAAGTGTTTTCTAAATCTAACTATTAGGTAAAGTAAAAAGGGTAATTGTGATAAAGTTCTTGAACGTTTGTGAGTTTTTAAAAATTTGAAGACCTTAAGGAATTTTAGGAAAATATGTTTGGAATGAGTGGGTATGTTATATTAATATATTTGGTTAGGAGAAATAAATTGGTGGGTATATTATTTAAATTACTAAATTACCCTCTTTTTAAATATTAATATATTTTTATTTTTATTATTAATTTTTGAATAATTATTTAACCTCCAATATTTCAGATTTAGTTAAAACACTTCTACTTATATAAAACTTTAATTTATAACAAAATCACTCCCATTACCCTGTCGCCACCACAAACCACAGTCGAAAGTTGTCTGGAGTCGCCTTGAGTTGCCCACCATGATCGCGAGGCTTCAATATGGTTGTTTCAGGCCATATTGATGGCTGAAAACGACCATATCAGGCTAGATCTGACCAAGTTAGATCTATTCTGGCCATTTCTAACTAGATCGATGGATCTGGCCTGGTCAGATCTAGCCCGATATGGCCATTTTTGGCCATCAATATGGCCAAAAACCACCATATCAGAGCCTCTCGGAGCCTCCCAGCGACTCTCGGTCATTTTTAGTGCCTTCGACAATTTTTCGGTGGCGATCCGCAATGGTTGGCTCGCTATCAGGCTGGTCATAGTGGTGGTCTGTAACTTGTTTTAAGTATAAGGGCATTATTGTTCAAAAACTTAATTAAACAAGGGTAAAATTGTAATGGTAGATTAATATAAATTGATTTTAAAACAGGGGCATTATCGTCCAAATTTTTTATCAATAAGGAATAGAATTATAACAAAAATAAGATTACCTTGGTAATCTTACAATACCTAAGAAAATGGAGGTAATCAGATTACCTCCGATATTACCAACAGTAATTACTGTTGGTATAACCAAAATCTTATATTACTTGATAACCAAATATAGTAATAAAGGGGCGTTTAGTTGGGGGTTATAAGGGATTACTAGGGTAATGTCATCTTATATTGCTTGATTACCATGTTTGGTTGTCAAGTAATATAAGATACCGGTAATCTTGAAATACCAATAGTGATTACTATTGGTAATATCAGAGGTAATCTGATTATCTCCATTTTCTTAGGTATTCTGAGATTACCAGGATTATCTTTTTTTGTTACAATTTTATCCCTTATTAATAAAAATTTTGGACAATAATACCCCTACTTTAAAACAAATTTACATTAATATTCTATTTCAATTTTACCCCTATTTAATTAAAATTTTGGATAATAATGCCCTTATATTTAAAATAATTTATAGCAACCACTGCCACCCAACCACCACCACCATTGCCACCTAGCCACCATTATCGACAGCGGCCAACTACCATGGGCCGCCGCCGAAAAATCATCGGAGTCTCTAAAAAAGAATGAGACTCGGTGGGAGACTCCAAGAGGCTTAGATATGGCCGTTTCTGGCCATATTGATGGCCGAAAATGGCCATATCAAGCCGATCGGCCCTACGGCAGTGATCCTCGGCCATTATCGGCCGATCTCGTCCCAAATCGGCCGTAGTGCCCGGCCAGATCCACAACCATTACTCTAGATCTCGGGCGAGATTGCTGCCTAGCCGCCGATCGGCATGATATTGCCGTTTTCGGCCATCAATATGGTCGGAAACGGCCATATCGAAGCCTCTTGGTCACGGTCAGTTGTTGATGGGGACTTTCGGAGACTTCAGATGGTGGTCTGCGGTGGCGGTAGGCGGTGGCAGGTGATGGGGGTGATTTTGTAATAAATTAAAGTTTTATATAAGCGGGGGTGTTTTAACTAAATCTGAAATATTGGGGGTTAAAAGAAATTATTCAAAAATTAATAATAAAAAAATATTATATTAATATTTGAAAATGGGACAATTTGGTAATTTAAATAATATACCCACTAATTTATTCCCCATAACTAAACATATTAATATAACATACCCACCAACTAATCAAACATATTTTTCTAAAGATTTTCAGTAATCTTCCAAGATAATCTATCTTTTCAGTGATTCAACATTCCTAGTAATATAACATTCTTGAACCAAACGCCCCTTAAAAGTAATATAAGATAAAATAATTCCAGTAATCTACCTTCAACCCAACGCGCCTTAGGGTATCCATGATATTCTCACTTATACAATGCCTAATTATAATTTGTTCTTGTTTTCTGTTAACCAGTAGTTGCTTTAATGAAGTATTTAAAATTTTTGTCGTTTTTTTTCCTTCAAATTTTGTACCTTAAATAATAATCTCTCTTTCATTAAATAAGTGATAGAAACATTTTTCTTTTTTCAGTTTCTTAATTGCTTATAAACAGTCTACTAAAGAGAAAAAGAAGTAGCAAATTTGTTCTCTTGTACACATATAACGGAGTACTTTAAATTTGCTCTAACGAAAATGATTTTTTTTTGAAGTAATATAAATTCATTGGTTATGACGTGGATGGTTTTTGCAGATGGTGTCCTACTTGGTTTCTCACTCCCGAATATCAGTTGATTCAAAATCTCTTGCAAAAGCATTTGGGTTTGGGAATCCTCCGAATGATGATCAATATGAAAAACTAAGAGGCAATTTGATGGTGGTGGCCTCTCTGATTGCGCAAATGAGTTTCCAGGTAGCAACAAATCCTCCAGGTGGGTTCTGGCAGGTTAACACCAAAAAGTTTGATGAAGGTTGCCCCGAGGGCTCCGGAATATGCAAAGCTGGAACTTCAGTATTAGCATACACTAGTAAAAGTGATTACCACATGTTTACAGCTTGCAGCACCCTTTCTTTTGTGGCATCACTGAGCGTAATCCTTTTGCTTATTAGTCAAGTTCCTCTCCGAAATAAGTTTTTTGTTGGGATTTTGATCATTGGCATGTGGAGTTCAGTCACATTAATTGCAGGTGCCTACATTTTCTCAATGCGCATGGTTCAGATGCAAACTGACGATGAAATATTTTCTCGTGTTTTCTCGCTTGCTCCCATCTTTTTGGCTTGGTTGATTTTTTCTTTAGTTTCTTATCATGTATTTCAATTTGGAATCTGGCTGATATTTCACAAGAACGACGCCATTTATAAGAGCTGTGAAATTTTGGATTCCCTGGTGAAGAAGATGAAGAATTTGAAATCCAATGCTGTGAACACGCTAAAGAATTTGAAATCCAATGTTGTGAACAAGCTAAAGAATTTGAAACCCCATGTGTGCTGCCAAGAACAGATGCCTACAGGAACGGTCGTCTAAGAGGGAGGAGATGTACTACACCTTCCTGTTTAATTTTGCTTATTATTTGAAGTGTGTTTAACATGTATGGTAGGTTTTGTTTCTTTTTTTATTTTGTTGACGTTCTGTAATATATTTTCAAACACTTATTTCTAATCAATTAGCGAGTTAACGAGAATGAACTATAATGGAATGTCAATATTTAATTGTCCTCTTTTATGATGCAGATATCCACACCGGAATATAAATTAAGGATATACAATATTTTGATTTTACTTGATAGTTTAAGATTTTGGATGTCATTGTCTAAATATTTAAAGTTGAATCTTCCATTATAACTTGAGCTTGGAGATCAAGTGATTCTCCATCTAGTTGCACTTTTACAGACTCATGGAATTGCTGAAATTCTGATAATCACAAAAAACTGAAATGTGTAAGAGTGTGAGTGAAACTATGTGAAGAATGGTAGAACCTTCCTTTTGTTAACATACGAATATGAGAAGAAAAAATGTGACTTTAATTCAGATATCATCTGAACATGAAATAAGAATATGTGAATTATTCTTATTCCTAATTATGCTGAGATGTTATTTTCTTTTCTTTATTATCGAGATTATATCATTATTTGTAATATTGTATTAACATACATAACTAGTACAATTTTGTATAAACAGGTGCTGTAAACATGAAGAAATTCATTCAACATACAAAACACTTTCTATTGGCATACTCTAACATCTCAATTGTCTCTCTTTCACCTCTCTGTTCTTCACCTTTATCAATCTCGTCAAGGTGTCTTCACGTTTTATAATGCTTTAACTCTCTTAAATATGAAATTCACAAAAGTCACAAACAGGAAAGGGTCTGCCCAAAAATCACTCATTAAATTGTTGCAGAGTTCATCCGTTACTTTGTATGCTTTTCCATATTTATTTTGATTTTGCAGCACCCAAAATGAAGCACTCAAGAACACAACTACTATCAGCCAAAACAGATGCCTCCGTAACTATTACTAAACAGGTGAAATTTTAGAGGTTAATTAACGCTGTTAAATTCACTATTAACTTATAGTCAGGCTTATGCTGTTAACTATCTAATGTTATTTTCACTGATATTCAATGCCGTTAATTTCACCGCCATCTAACGGTCATTAGTGTGTGTTAATTAACGATCATCTCACTTGATGTTTACTAACAGACATCGGTTAACGGGTTAATTAACATACGTTAGTTTAGTCGTTATTTAACATGCATTTATTTGACCGTCACTTAACAGCTATTAACCTAACCGTTACAACAAAGACGTTCCCTTTAACAAAAGACATAACCGTTACTGTTGTGAAGATAAAAATTTTCTTCCCTGCCAAAATCCTGTCCGCTAATCTCGAAATCTGTAAAATCAATGGGAGCGGTTCATTGATCAAGGCGGCACATCCGCCTTACAATCCTTGCTACATGCCTTCTCTTCATCATAACCGTCAGGATCCAGCAGTGGCGGGCGACCTTCCCATCACAATCATTAAGAACTTCTCTTAGAGAAGTTCGTCACATGTTTTGGATACAAATGCCCGATGTCGTTTAGCATTTGTATCGGCTACAAATAAACTTCGTGGCCCTTGTTTTTCATTAACAACTGCAGAGATAGGAGATTTCAATATACTTTGCTTACTGTATATTATTGAAAACAGTCAATAATATACACTAAGTTCCTGGAAGATTTCAGCTTTGATCCCTGCGGGACATGACTTCACGAGACTTGACTCGTTCTTCCTACGCCATTCTTGGGTATAATCCTTCTGTTTATTAGCAGAGCTTTCGGTTCCTCTAAGAAGTTTTGTGATGCCAATTTAATCAGGAAAAAATATATTTGGTTTGCCTTAAGATGATTAAAATGTTCACATCAAAGGGTAAATATTTGAAATAAGAGACAGGTTTCCCTGTCTCTTATTTCAAGAATGTGTTGAGTGCCACCACTGGTAACAAAAACTGCAAATTTCTCACAATCTATCATTAAAAGCCGTTTTAGAGATGGAGGTAGCTGACCTTTCACAATGAATGTCAGCCTTTCAAGGCCTCCGGTAAGGATGTTATCGCAGGGCAATTGATAATGAATTTATTTATGTTTGTAACTGTTGAACATGAATCCTAAATCCTCAAAATTCAATCCCCCCTGGACAACTAATATTCTTTCAAAATGTCTAAGAACCATGCTTATGCCAGTAGACCGAGCAAAGGTTACCCAATTGCCCAGCAGAATTAGAGATTCAACGTTTCCTTTCAGCCCTAAGAAGATTTGCCCTCAGCAACATGGCCCTTACATCCTGATCAAATTCATTGCCAGTCCGCAAAACCCGTTGGAAAGTTGCATTTTTTTTTTTTATCTGGATGTCTTGCATACAGAATCTTGTTGTGTGAGTTAATGCAAGCCTGCAGAGATGTGATAGGGTTGATCAAGAAAAAAAAATATCAAACATTTAAACCCAAATTCTTCCAGAAGAACTTGATTCTAAGCCAGGATTCACAAACATTTAAGAACGAATTTCTTTCACAGTAAGATTCATTGATATAGGAAAAAAGTTTCGTATATGTATGTTCACCATATTAGAAATTCTAAAAAGAATTGCAAGAGTTGTTTGCCTCACTATAAACCCTTGAAAGATAGCAAAATCACAACAGCAAGACTACTGTACTGTTAGGGTACTGAAATTGTTCCATTAACACCATAGACAATTAGCAGAAGTGTACCTTCTCTCGACTCTTCCCTCTCTCTTCTCGGTTTCATCTTCCTCTCCCTTTATTTATTTATTTTTTTTCTCCTCTTCTTCTTTTCTTTCTTCTCCTGTCTTCCCATTTTTTTTTTTTTGGGTAAGCAAGTACCTTTCTTTCTTTCTCTTTTTCCTCTTCTCTGTTTTTCTTTCTTTCGAAAGAGTACTATTCATCAAAATATCTGGAAATTCCTTTAGTCCTCACTTTTTTGGCTATGGCTATGGCTATGACCTTCACTACCCAAAAAATTTCAAATTCCTGCACTTTACCCCCCAAAAATCACAAAATAAAACGAAATAAAATCCCATAAAATACAGGGTATTACAGGTGGGGATATGCTTCGTCCAAGAAGCAAGAAGGGTTGAGCATCCTCCTCGGTTCTTAAATCTTCTTCTTTGGTGCTTTGGACTTTGTTGATTGGGTTACTCTTTTTTCATGTTCATTTAAATGGTTAAGATTGATGGATACGTTGCGCGATAAAGAAAATTAATACTTTACAGCACAAATTCCAAGAATTAATCATTTTACAGCACAACAGAGTCCTAAAAGAGAGGGGAATATTAAATAGTAAAGCAGGATTATCTCATTCTATTTAATACTATACAATATGCCTTAAACTTTCTTTTTTTGGGACCAAGGCTGATTATCTGGGCCTACAGCATAGTCTAGTGGCTTTAATTGGAGCCCCTTTGTTTCACTTCATTACACAGCACATTGTTAAGAATGTTGAAATGATAGTAAATTATCTTTTATCATGTAAATAAATTTTGCAAATTTCCCATCAAAATTTCTCCTTAAATTTCTTATATGTTTAATTAAAACAAAATTAAGGGGAATAGATTCCAGATATTCTACTTCAACCGTTCTTTTTCCAGTAAAAACATGTTATATTCGTTTAAGTTTTCTTTTCGAGTAATAACATGATTTATCAATAATAATAATAATCATAATAATACAAGTACTTAAATGTCAACAAATTGACTGACTTGTAAAACACCAAAGTCGGTGCAGGGGTCCAGGGAATCTGAAATCTTAAATATCCACCTTTCGTGAATGATAATGAAGATGGTGATCTTTTATAAGTTAACAATGGAGAAGAGAAGAGAAAAGCAAAGGAAGAGAAGAGAAAATATTAATGGAGGATCCATCTCCATCCATTGAAAATGATCCATTTGTTGCTAAATCTCGTTTTTTAAAAACACCCTTGCACATTAAGCTTTTCTTGGCGATCTTGCTTCAACCAACAGTCATTTAGCTTCAGATCCTGGATCTGCCAAAGAAGTGGACTCTTGCGGCCGCACAGCTCTTCACTTTGCCGTTGCCGAGGGGTACAAGGAGATCGTCCAAGTATTGTTGAAAGCAAATAAAGAGCTGATGAAGGAAGGAGAATACCTCTCCATTTGGCTGCAATGAGAGGGCAAGGTGAGGTTATGAAAGAGTTGATAAACGAAAAGCCTAAGTCGATTCGTGTGAAAATGAATGGATATAAAGTTTTACACGTGTGTTAGGTATAATCATCTCGATGCTCTGAAATTATTGCTGGAATCGAAAGATATTAACCATAAGTTTATCAACTCTAATGTCCCTAACAAGGTATCAGCTCCTATATATATATAACAATAAAAATTGATATACAGTCTAATTTCATAAACTTTTTCTCAAAACTCTAACATGATAATTTGTAATTAGTTAGATAAAAAAATTTATCAAAAACTAATTACGAATTATCATATCAAGATTATGAGATTAAATTGTACCTAATAATAATATCTATTTTATTAAATAAGTGATAGAAAAATTTTCTTTTTCAGTTTCTTAATCTCTTATAATGTGTTATAGTCTTTGTTTATCTGTTGTACGCATACGATAAGAACAGAATGAGAATATAAGAGAATGAAAAAGAAAGTATAGAGAATGTCTATTATACCATAGTGGTGTATTATATTGATTGTACCACAACACAAACTAAACATATATAACTTGTAAGTTTTAGGTTTATTTAGAATTAGGTTTTGCCCTTACCAACTCTTATGACCTCAACTTTCCTTCTCATCGTAGCCAAGTGAAGACAGATTCTTCCTTGTTGATCACCATCGAAATATACCGTTAGGTAATATGACTCGTTTTTCTATTTGTTTCGTATAAAATTAGATTTTTTAAGAAATCTATTTAAAGAGGAATACTATAATTATAAATATGAGTAAAATTATGACAGTTGTACTAGAAAAAGAAAAAGATTCATTTTAGGAGTAAAATATCTCATGAATCACCTATAGGATACCAACCAATTCAAAGTTTTGAAAGGATGTAAAGATTAGTTAAACATCATCGGTTTAATATATATTAATTAGCAACTGGGCTTATAATATCTGTGTTGATGTTAATATTATAATAAAATTTTCTCTCATCCGCCAAACCACATTAAATGTCGTATATCCTTTATATGTCAAATATTGATTAAATAATAATAATTTCAACAAATTGACTGGCTGGTCAAAAGCCAAAGTCCACGCAAGAGTCCCGGGAATCTGTAATCGTCGTATCCATCCTCTACTAATATGCGTGAAACAATTAAATTTTTCATTGAGGACAAATTTAGCTAACTAAGCACAATATATAAAATAATAATAATAATAATAATAATAATGGGACTTTTAAAGAGACATCTCTTGAACTCAGCATAAATTTTAGCCCAGTAAATATAAGCTCCTTCTGACCCACCAAAATATATTTCCAAGTTGAACTATTGTATCAAAGATGTTTTTGTATAAACTAACCTGACAAAATACTTTAAAGTCAAGAATAACAATCGATAAAAATACAAAGTTATCATAATACAGAGTTTTCCTTTGGGAAAACGACTTACACATACTCAAAGTTTACTATAAAGATAAAGTGTTACTCAAAAGGTTTAGAAATGACAAACACCCACTTTTTGTCATATTCTGTTAAGAATTTCTATCTGTTAAAAGACAAAAATGGTAAAAAGGCTAGAATATCCACCAATCTCCATTCCTAACGCGCGCCAGCAAGGGTCAGTGTCACTGCTTATCACCGAACTTTCGCAGAAAAATGCTAAATTCGATCGATGACGCAAGAGGGCTGTGCAAACGGGCTTGGGGTGAGAATGTAATTACTATACTATCTTTTAGCAGACATAAATCCCTAACAGAATATGATAAAATATTTGTTTGTCATTTCCAAACCTTTTGGGTATCAATCTATCTTTATGTCAAACTTTGGGTAGGTAGAAGTCATTGGGCCTTTTCCCTTTAAATTCTTTTTTTATTATTTCAAAGTTATGTCTTTCTCTTTAATTATAACTACAATCCGATAAGATATATATATATATATATATATATAACGTTCAATGAATAAAGGGGTTAGAGAAATGTGAAATTTACATATATGATGGGTTAAAGTGTAATGTTTGTTCAAAATATGGGGTGGGTGAAAAAATTCTAAAGTTATAGGGACAAAATTGATATAAAATTTAATTAGGTTGTCGAGTTCTTTGAGAATGAAGATCTAAAAGACTTGATAATTTGCTAATATAAAAAGCTGATTAAAACTATATTAACATAAAAGAAAGACTTATTAAGGAGTTGCTAATAATATTTAATTAGTCATGCAACTACCTTAAATTCATTAATAATTAAACTAATGGTAAGTTGGAGATCAAATTGCGCTATATCAAACTTGCGATTATATTATAAATGTATTTAATTGCAGCAACGGTTTCTATTAAAATATAGTGATGAAGCAGGTTGAATTATTAAAGAAAGATTTCAGGGATAACTATTGAAGATTTATGCGGTTGTTAACTTCAGAACCTCGTAAGATTAGTTGAGGTATGTGCAAATTGATTCGGACACTTTTTAGTCATAAAAAATAAAATAAAAAAAGGACCGACTAAGCTTGAGTTAAACAAATAAACAAATATAGCTTGCATTCACATTAGAAGGCTCTAAATTCAAGCTTAAACCTAACCTTGGAAATTTGATGATTAGTATAATGTTGCCCATAAATTAATTTAATGATTTGAGTTGATTCAAACTTTAATATTAAAAATAAGTTTGATTATTTTATTTTACATGATTACAATATTTATATCCTAAAGACTTGCATCAATCGAGGTCAGCAACCTTAATTTTATTTGAATTAATTTTATTATTTAAAGCTTTTTAAATAAAAATATCATGGATCATGCTTAATAAATTAATGGTTATTTGTGGATAAGTTGACCTCTATTAGAACACGAGATAAGGACTCTTTGATGTATTACCTAGAAAATCTTGAGTTTGAGTTCCTCTTTGAGTGTTAATAGGGATAGTTATTACAGCTTTTATCTGGTTGGTAGTTCCAAGGTCCCAACTGATTAGTTGAGGTACGTGTAAGCTGGTCTGGACACCCTTAGTAATAAAAAAAAAAAAAAGATTATATTATGAACATTTCTAAATGAATATAATAATAAGGACGGAAAAATATTAAAAATTAAACTAAGTAGTCTAAGCGGGCACAGTTAAGTTGAAATAATGATAGATGAATTAATCTAAACAAAGCCTATTAACTCAAGTCTAGCTAATAATTATATATTATTAATACAATTATTAACTTTCATTGATTTGTTAGTAATAAATTAATGGTTGATGCAAATCAAGTTGGTCTTTAATTATATAAGAAACTAGTGTTATAAATGTATTTGTGACATCTAAAGTTGTTGATGCTTGATTTTGACACCAACTAATCGCACGTGGGAAATACTGAGCTGACTCAGAAGACACACGTGAATATGGGGATTGGAATGAGTAAAAGATGGAGAACAATGTTTAAAGTGGTTCGGATGCTTAAACAAGCGAATCCTACATCCACTGATATTGTATTAATGTATGAGGTCAGGTCACATTCAGCAAGCTGATTTACAAGTGATTACAAGAGAGAGAGAGAGAGAGTACATATGTGCTATTCCAGAGAAAATTTAGCTAATCCCACAAACGGGAGAGAAACCATTTATTTATAGTGGGATGAATTGAGGTAATGATTACTAAATTTGTGAGTGGGTCAGATTGCTGCGCAAATCCTTCCTTGCATCCCGTTATTCACCTGCTCGAGTGATTTACTCGACGTGTGCAGGGATCAGACACGTGGAGCGTCTCCAGCCTTTCATCATTCTGGTGCACACCCACCACACTGGCAGCAGCATGCTGCTCACGCCAGCATGCGACGTGGTTGCGTCTGAATGGCTGCAGGATCTACCTAAGCTCTGACCACTTATGCTGACAAGGCTCTATGCCAACCCTACTTTTTCAAGCATAACAGAAGTCCCCTAGTTTTTAAGGTTTGAGAATCGAACCTTGGAAACTACATATATATGCCTTGATTTGATATGTCAAAGTGGTACTGGTCAATCTGACCTAGTTGCAAAGAGGTCGTAAGGATATTTCCCTACAGGCGACCTACTGATCTTCAATCTAGAGGTCAGCTACCTGTTCTGAGACCGTATTCAGTGCCATAATGATGATTCCGACCTGAACCGAGGTTCACAACCTAATTACACTGAGCAAAATTTCTATTGACAGCAGAGGGTCACGTCGCTTCGCAACTGACACGATGAGGGCAAGGAGTCATGTCACTTTGTGACTAACACTTAATGAGGCCGAAGAGTCACGTCGCTTCGCGACTGACACTTGATGAGGCCAAAGAGTCACGTCGACTATCATGAAGAGTGTTTTATGTAACGACCTCTTCAGATGTTATCCGTTGCACCTTCGTAGTTGGTACATTTAATAAAGCGTCTTTTACTATGACAAACGTGTCCTCTGCGCAATAAGTACTAGCCATGCACATTAAATGCGAGCCATGTTGAAACAACATTCCCTATCAACGCATTAAATGCGGACGTGGGCGCATTTAATGTGAAAGAGGGAAACGAGCCATCACTTCAGTGTTTCAATGGAAAAGAACGACGATTTGGTTTCTTTAAGCATGACAGTCACTCTTCTTCATTGATTCGCTACACGTGATCGCGATCAACAGTTAGAGGTGTTTTCCGCTCAAACGTTGTTTGACTGTGGGAAACCAAATCGCCACTTCCTTCACTATAAAACCTCAAGCTCACTTTAGGTAATGGCACAATACTCATTTCTTCAAAGAGAGAAAGAAACTTTCGTGAGCCTTGATTTTCTGTCTTCCAGACTGGTGTGCACTTGACATTAGGAGCAGGAGGACCAATCTTCTCGTTCCAAGAGGTAAGAATGATTCCTCTACCCCTTTTATTATTATTCCTTGCTTTCGATAGTTGCCATACGATGATAGTCTGCCGGTAGTTGATCGAAGATGAAACCTTCTCCTTGGGTTTGAGCCATTGATGTTGGCTCTAAAAGCATTCTGTTAGGGTTTTTCTAGGGTTTAAGGAAGGAAGTATTTACTTTTTCCTCCACGTCATCGTACAAAATAGTGTACAATGACTGAGTGATTCCTAGATGCTGCTTTTTCCGACTATAGTAGAATGGAACCCTCAACGACCAGGATAGAGGAGGGAAACATCTCGCTAGTGTAGGATGCTCATACGGGTCCCCCTCAGGAGGACCTTTCAATGATTACCACCAAGGAGATTCAGAAGGTGGTAGACCAATACGCTCTCAACGTGGAGGTCATCCAACATAGAACATATACAACTCGAAATCTGCCAAAAAGGATGGTTGTGATCTCCGAGAACATATTTAAGAGTGGGGGGCTGATCCCTTTCCACCCTTTTGTCAGGTTGGTCCTCGATCATTTCGAGATCGCACCACTGCAGCTCATGCCTAATACGTATATGATAGTCGTGGCTATGTATATCACATGCAGCGAAAGCGGATTAGGTGAGCTAGCTATGCTAGAGCTTAGTTGCTCGTACATTTTGAAGAAAAGTAAGGACAAAGGCTCATTCTACCTCTCTAAGCGTTCTACAATCGAAGCGGGGATACATAGTTACCCGAGCAACGTAGGGGCGTATGAGACGAAGTTCTTTTTCTTTCGATATGATGGCATTTACCACTTTCAAGAGTAGAGTAGGTTCTCATTTCTTTTGAGTTTGCGAACTTACTTTTGTTCTTCGTTAACGAGCTCTTTGTTTCTTTGCAGTTAACAAGACGACCAAGTTATCGCTCCTCCAGGATCCAGACAGAATCACTACCTTTGATTTTTTGCCCGAAGAGAGTCGCGACGTAAGACTTCTTATGACAACCGTAAATTTGAGGAAGTACGGTTTCTTCAACTCCGAAGCGACCTTAGAGACCACATCGAGTAAGCTTCTTAACCTTAGCCTTTCTTTTGATTCTCCATGCAGTGAACTGTTTTGCTAATGATGTTCGCATGCAGCGACCACGCCTCCAAAGGTGCCCAGATCGCCACGTTTGAGGTAGTTCTCCTTCCCCGACCAGGGCGTCCACCGGACCAGTGGCCCGGAGCGGCTTGCGATCCCCCGTTGGAGGGACAACAGCGGACGCTTTGGCCTGACCTAGAAGCGCTCCCTAGCTTTCAACTGTTCGCCCAAGGGCAAAAGACTACGGCCCAAAGGCCCAAGAAGAGGAAGCAACTTCGAATCGAAGAGTCTGAGTCTAAGTTGGAGGGCCTAGGCGTTTAACCTGAGAGGTCGCAACCTTACCAAGCGTTCCACTCGGGAGGGCCATCTAGGGCCATCTAGGGGCACGACCGGCATCTCCATTGCCCCCGAGGGTCCACGAACGAGGTGAAGAAAGGCTACAGGTCTTGGGAAGAGGTCAGGCAAGGAGCCCAAGGAGGAGACTCTATGTCACAGCCACGTCTTACCGGAGGCACGGCCGGGTGGAATTCACAAAGTACTAACCTACTCTTCGTGACTCTAAGGAATATCTCCTCCCCTTAAGGGATTTCTTTTGCCTCCCCCACTACTCAAACCTAACACCAAGGGGCTATAATCAATTGGGAAGCATGATGAGTACCATTGGGGTAGCAATTGACTATAGCCCCATTGGTCTTGGGTTCGAGTGGTAGGGGAGGCGAATAAATCCCGAGGGGGTGGGGATACTTTGTGAGTCAGCAGAGTGGGCTTGGGCTTTGTGAACCTAGTCCAACCATGCCTCCGGTAAGACAGGGTCGTGACACTCTACCTGTTGCGGCACAAGCATGCTCGTGCTAGACTTGATTGGCCAACATTTGGACCATCTACAGCAGGTAGTTTTCACTCTGCTGGAGTGCGGGCTTGTGGAGGCGTTCGAGCAATTTGTGGACTCCAACCCTATGGACCTGATGTCCACGTCCTTCCAGCACCTAAGCCAGGTTAACGAGCTGTCCTCGGTGAGGACTTTTATATTTGCTTTTTTAGTAGAAAGTAAACTAACTCTTTACTCTCTTCGTTACGCAAGCCCTTCTCTCTATACACCTGTCCCTGTAGAAGGTTCAGTTGGGGGCTGCTGAGGGATTGGTCAAGTAGAGGGAAGAGAATGTGCGGCTTACGCGAGAATTAGAGGCTGGACGAGCAGAGAGGGACTCATTCACCGTTTAGGCCAATCAGTATTTATCTGAAAGGAATGCTGCTCTTCGCACAGTGGACTTTCAGAAGGCCGAGCTCAAGAAGCGCGAGAGGAATGAAGGAGCTCCAGAGGACAGTGGCCAGAATCACCATGGAGGTTGGCGAGAAAGAGCAAGAGCTACAAATGAACTCCGAGCGAGCCTTATGAGTGGAGCGGGAAAGGGCTGAGCTGTGGGAGACCACTGAAAAGCAGCGGTGGGCGCTTGAGGCTGAGCTCCAATTCACTCAAGGGCGTGTCACTTTGCTAACTACAAAGATGTAACAGCAGGAGTTGGAGCTCGAGAGGAGGGTTGCAGAATGGACGATTCAATCCATCTTTGCCCTTCGATAGAAGAACCCAAGGATCGATCTATCCAACCTCCCTAATGACTACCGGGATGCCCTTGCTTGCATAGCACGGGCCAAGAACGAGGAAGCGGCTCGAGGACCAGACCTAGAAGAGGAGCATTCGGAGTATATCCTAGAGGAGCCCGCACCCGAACCGATGGTCGACGACCAGCCTGAGGATGTTGAGGTCGCCCCTCCGGGACCCGGGGATGAGGATCAGTGATCTGCTTTTGTAGTCTTTTCCCTACTCGCTTATGTATTTTCCCTTATCATAATATATAAAGACAGTTTTCTTAATCTTTTATGAGTACTTACAATGTTTGTACCCTACAAATATAACACATGAGATCGCATTCTAATTGTTTACAATAACATTGGTACAAGTCTATGCGAACATAATTACATATGGAAAAATGGTTGCAAAAGAATAGAATCATACACTTGCTATTTACAAAGATTAAGAAAAGTTAAATCTTTACAAGGAAAAATGAGTTAGGAATTACTGATAATATGGGCGGAGATGTTCAGCATTCCAAGCTCGCGGTACTTCATAACTGTTTAGCCTTTTGAGATGATAAGTCTTTGGTCTTATTACTTTGGTGATGCGGTATGGGCCCTCCCAGTTTGATCCCAAAACTCCTACACTCAGTTCTCTTTCCTTTAGAACGAGGTTGCTGACTTGGAAGTCTCTTCTTCTGACCTTAGAATCGAAGAACCTTTTCATGCATTGCTGATAAGCTGTTATTCTTAACTGAGCCTTGCTGCGATGTTCTTCAATTAGAACCAAACTTGCGCGCATAAGCGCCTCATTGTCTACCTCGTCGAAGAGGTCTCTCCGATGTGAACCAGTTCCTACCTCCACAGGGATAATTGCTTCGCAGCCATATGCCAGCGAAAAAGGGGTTTCGGAGGTAGAGGTCCTGAGAGTTGTCCTGTATACCCAAAGAACTTCAAGAAGGTCGTCGGCCCAATTTCCCTTGGCTGTGCCAAGTTTGGCCTTCAGATTGTGCTTGATGGTCTTGTTAACAACTTCAACTTGACCATTTGTTTGCGGTCTTGCGATTGAGGCAAATTTTTTATAGATACCCAGCTCGTCGCAAAACTGTTTGAATTCTTCATTGTCAAACTGCTTTCCATTGTCGGAGATGAGGGTATGAGGAATCCCATAGTGGCACACAATGTTCTTGAAGACGAAGTCCTTGAGATTTCTGATGGTGATCGCGGCTAATGGCTCTACTTCGACCCACTTGATGAAGTAATCTATCGCGACCATCGCATACTTAACTCCCCCTTTACCAATTGGCATGGGACCAATGAGATCGATTCCCCACATGGAGAATGGCCAGACGCTGGTCATGGTTATCAGTTGGTGGGAAGGAGCTCACGGTATGTTCGCGAACCACTAGCACTTATTACATTTTTTGACAAAGTTTTAGGTGTCTTCTTGGATCAGGAGTCAATAGTACCCTTAATGAACAACTTTGTTGGCGAGGGATCATGCAGCTGTGTGATTGTCATAGATTCCTTCATGTATCTCCCTCATAGTATAGTCTGCTTCTTCGTCGGTTACACATCGGAGGAGAAGAGCGCTAAACCCTCGCTTGCATAACTGATCCTCGATGAGTGTGTAATGAGCAGCTCTGGTTCGCAGGGTTCTTGCCTCGATCTTGTCATTGGGTAAGGTCCTATCTTAGAGATACTGAATGATAGGGGTCATCCAAGAAACTGACTCGGTCTTATTCACAGCCTGTTCGGGCAAGCTGATATTGAGGGCCTCGATGAACGAACAAGAATACTTTTTGATGCATCTGAATCCAGTGATGAGACTATCTTTGCTAAGGCATCTACCACATAATTGCTATCTTTAGGAATCTATGTGATCATGAAGTGCTTGAATGGCTCGAGTGCAACCTTAACTCTCTTCAGATAGATGATCATATTTTCTTCCTTGGCTTGATATTCTCCTAGAATCTGGTTAACAACCAACATGGAGTCACTGTGGATGCTGATCGCGGTTGATCTCATTTCTTTGGCCAACCTCAATCCAACGAGCAGAGCTTCATACTCAGCCTCATTATCGGTCGCTTTGAATTTGAACCAAAGGATGCCATGAATATAGTCCCTTCAGGACTTAAGAGGAGAAGGCTGCCCCAACCCTTTTCCTGATCGATGATCCATCGACGTATAGGCTCCAAGTCGATAGATTTTGGATAGTTTCCTAGGTGACTTCGTTGGGCTGCTGCTCGGATTCCTTAATCGGATGATATAAGAATTTTGAGATGAAATTAGCTTGAACGCCGCCTTTGATAGTGTTTTACATGCATCTTTGCGACGATCGACTTAGTTTCCCAATTGAGCTATTTAGCTGATGCCTCTGGCTTCTGGAGGATTTGTTTGAGCGGGCAATTGGTCATTACATGGATCGGGTGGATGTGGAAGTAAGGTCGCAGCTTTCTAGAGGTGATCAGCAGGGCATAAGCCAATCGCTCCATTTTTGAATACCGCATCTTGGCATCTAACAGACGCTTGCTCACGTAATGTACTTACCATTGAACCCTGTTCTCTTCCCAAACTAAAGCTGCATTGACCACGTACTGAGAGACGAACAGATACAGGAGGAGAATTTCTCGCGGGAGAGGCTTGGACAGAAGACATGGCTTCCCAAGGTGCTCTTTGATACTCTGGAATGCCTGTTCGCACTCAGGAGTCCACTCAAAGTTCTTATTGGTTCTAAGCACATTGAAAAATGGTAAGTAGCGATCTGTTGCTCTCGATATGAAGCGACTTAGTGCCGCTATTCGCCCATTAAGGCTTTGAACCTGTTTTTTGTTGGTCGGGCTTTTCATATCGGGGAGAGCTTGGATTTTCTTGGGGTTGATCTCTATTCCCCTCTGATTAACCATGTACCCTAGGAATTTTCCCAAGGAAACTCCGAACGAACATTTAAGGGGGTTGAGTTTCATTCTATACCTTCGGAGGATGTCGAATATCTTAGCGAGATGCGCTATATGATCTAAAGCGTCATGCGACTTGACTAGCATGTCATCAACATAGACTTCCATCGACCTTTCGATCTGCTTGGAAAACATCCGGTTAACCAGCCGCTAGTAGGTTGCCCCAACGTTTTTAAGGCCGAAGGGCATAACTCTGTAATAATACAACCCCCAATCTGTAACAAAGGAGGTATGTTCTTCGTCCGGTGCATACATCAGAATTTGATTGTATCTCGAGTATGCGTCCATAAAACTCAATAACTCATGCCTGCAGCTGGCATCAACGAGCTGGTTGATCCTTGGTAGGGGAAAGCTATCTTTTGGGCATGCTTTGTTGAGGTCGGTGAAGTCAACGCAGGTCTGCCACTTATTGTTGGGCTTCTTCACTAGAACCGGGTTGGCAACCTAGCTCGAGTAGAGTGCTTCCTGGATAGATCAATTTAGAAGGAGATTATCTACCTCAAGTTTCAAGGCAGTATATCGCTTTGGATCCATCGCTCTTCTCTTTTGATGGAGTGACTTGACCTAACTATCGATATTCAAAGCATAGCAAATAACACTCGGGCTGATCCCGACCATGTCCATGTCGGCATGCGTCCATGCAAACATATCGATATTTTCTCTGAGGAAGCTGGTCAGGTCGCTAGCGAGTTGGGGGTTGAGATTGCTTCCAATCCTCAACACTCGGCTCGGCTCGGCTCGGCTTGGCTCGTTCTGGTCAACTGACACTTTAGATAAATCCTTAACTGGCCCACTGGAAGGGCATATCTGGATACGAGGATCCATATTATCCTTTGCTGGGCCAAGTTGTGGCTCGATCTAGCTGATCGCCATTGCCTGTTCGAGAATGCCACACGGGATGCATTTCCCATTGGATGCCATTTGCACAGCCCTTACATAGCAATCGCGAGATACGCATTGAGATCCGCTTACTTCTCCTATCCCCGTCGGGGTAGGGAACTTCATCTTAAGATGGTAGATCGAGGTGACTGCCTTGAAGTTTCTTAGCAGAGGTTGTTTTAGAATGCCATTGAAAGCGGACGGGCAGTCCACCACTAAGAATTTAGTGATCTTGGTCCCCTCGTCAGAGTCACTCAGCATGACTAGAAACGAGATCGTTCCTTTGGGGATCAGGTGATCCCTTGTAAAACCATATAAAGGGATGGAGGCGGGCTTTAGGTCGGCCTCATCCAGGCTTCAGGTCGGCCTCATCCAGGCTTCAGGTCGGCCTCATCCAGTTTCATTCTGTTAAAAGTTTGCTGGAACAAGATGTTCACAGGGCTTCCGTTGTCCACCAATATTCTGTGGATGTCAGAACATCCTATTTGGGTCATGATGACGAGAGCATCATCGTGGGGATGATGCAATCGAACTGTGTCTTTTTTGGAGAAGGTGATCTCCACCTTTTTGCGAACCTTTGATGGTCACGACGTCGTGTTCATTACACTGATATGGTTGTGATGGGCTACACGAACATATCTTTCCTGCGCACCTCGCGAATTCCCTGTGAGGTGCGATCCCCCAAAGATGATCCCTACGTTGTATATACCCTTACGACCACGATACTTCTTGTCTGGTTCCTCTTGATTTTTCTCCTACATGGAAGCAGAGTTATCAATATATTCCTTGAAATGCCTCTACTTGATAAGGTATTCGATTGCCTACTTGAGAGTTCGGCACTTATCGGTGTGATACCTACTATCCCGGTGATAACGATAGTATTTTTTACTATTTCTGGCTGAAAAGGGACCTTTCATGGGCCTCGAGCAGACTAACCTCTTTTAAATTGTCAAGAATAGTAGAGACTCACGTATTCAAAAGAGTATATTGATTCTTGTTGCGATCGCGACGAGGAACTGGAGCGTAAGATTTCTTGGGCTCATATTGCCACTTCTTTCCTTTCCGCTGATCGTCATTTGCCCACCTGTGATCAGCCCTCCTATTTTCCCCCCGACCAGGTGCACTACTCGAAGAGTTGGGGTCGTGGCAATTGAGGGCTGCCATGGAGTTCTCAATGCAGAGGTACTTCTCCGTAAGGCTATAGAAGTGGGTGAGGAAAACATCATCCTCAGATTACAGCTCTTTCCATAGATTTGTCTGTGGGCGAACTCCCGCGATGATGAGAGTCTGAACGAACTCTTCGGGAGTGTGAGGTACTTTATGAAGCTCCCAGTGGAATCTGTCGATGTAAGATTGGAGGGATTCGTCCCTCTCTTGCCTTATGTTGCTGAGGTAGCTCAAAGGCATTGAGAACTTCCTGTTTGCTTGGAAGTGTCTCAGGAACGTCGTGCTCATCTAAGGCCACGAGTTGATCAATCCCGCTGGGAGTGACTTGAACTATCGCTTGGCATGTGAAGTAAGAGTTACTGCCAGACAATGACATTTTGCCAAGTCGAAAACTTGGTGGAATTCCATCTGGTCGTTGAATTCATATAAATGATCCTGCGGATCAGAATTTCCATCGAATGCTTGCATGTCGAACATCCTGAATCTTGACGGGAAAAAGGCGGCTAATACTGCTGGAGAAAAGGGAGACACGTTTGCGACTTGCCGTTGCTTATTTTGCTGAGCCTTAAACTGATCCAGAGCTCGCTGTAGCTCCTCAATTGGAGGTAGCGGAGCCACCTGGGGATTGCTTTCTGTAACGTGGGTTCGACTTTCATGGTTGCAGTTGAGGAATGACCGTAGGTTGGATTCCTCTCTGCCTCGGTTGGCTATCCTGACCATTCTAGACACACATTGGCTAGAGTCATATGATGGCGTTGCATGGTTTTGGGAACCTTCTCCACCTCCGTGGTGGTACGAATCGACCCGCGGACGGTAGGAATTTCCTGCTTGACGATGATTGGGATCGTCATTTTGGTGATAATAAGAATCTCCCCACCCTGCACTTTTGTGGGAGTGCTCACGCGACGTGGCACGGGACGGCTCAGGTTGCGACATGTCACCTAGCCTCAATGCCACTGATACTCTACCTGAGGCACGGTTGGTGTTCGCTGGCCCCTGGGAGCCTCTAGGCCAGTTGTTCGCCACTTGCTTTCTCTTTCTTTGACGCGCTACAGTGCACACGACATGGGCTATTGCCCTTTTTCTGCGCTTTCACACGACCTGCAGGCATTTTTGGCGGTTGCACCGCCTCATTCAATTCGAGTGGCATAACCCGATCCAACCGGTCCAGCCTTCAACTGACCATTTGAAGAGTATTGTTGAACCTCTCCAGGTAACTCATGATGGCTAGGTCCAACCGTGAGCTTGAAGAGATATCCCCCATGGTATTTTGTGGTACTGAGGGCACCTCGGGAGAAGTGTCCTCTTGTACCTTGGGGATCTTTTCATCACCCTGATTGGTTCGCTCAGATTCAAATCGGTGAGCCATTTGCTGTTATGGGACCGATTAGTCAGAGATTCTCCTAAAAAAGAATGAGTACTAAGTCAGTCCCTCTTTCTAGCGCCAAACTGTTGATGCTTGATTTTGACACCAACTAATCGCACGTGAGAAATGCTGAGCTGACTCAGAAGACACACGTGAATATGGGGATTGGAATGAGTAAAAGATGGAGAACAATGTTTAAAGTGGTTCAGATGCTTAAACAAGCGAATCCTACATCCACTGACATTGTATTAATGTATGAGGTCAGGTCACGTTCAGCGAGCTGATTTACAAGTGATTACAAGAGAGAGAGAGAGAGAGAGAGAGAGAGAGAGAGTATATGTGCTAGTCCAGAGAAAATTTAGCTAATCCCACAAACGGAAGATGAACCTTCTATTTATAGTTGGATGAATTGAGGTCATGATTACTAAATCTGTGAGTGAGTCAGATTGCCGTGCAAATACTTCCTTGCACCCTGTTATTCACCTGCTTGAGTGATTTACTCGACGTGAGCAGGGATCAAACACGTGGAGCGTCTCTAGCCTTTCGTCATTCTGGCGCACACCCACTGCATTGGCAGGAGCATGCTGCTCACGCAAGCACACGACGTGATTGTGTCTGAATGGCTGCAGGATCTACCTAAGCTTTGACCGCTTATGCTAACAGGGCTCTACTTTTCAGGCATAACAAAAGTCAATGTACACAATAATGCAAGGCAATTGAATTTTTAAATGTAGATTGATTAAGCTTGAGATCAATAACTTGAACCCAACCACCATTGGGTGGGCCAATTGTAAAAGAGTAAAATAGTCTAATATGGGTTCCTGAGTTCAAGTCCCACCAAACACTGATAGGAGTGACTATTGAAGGGATTTATCTGACCTTCTTCAAGGACTTAGATGATCAGTTAAGGTATGCATAAATTGATTTGGATACCCTCGATAATAATAATAATAACTTGGAACTCAACCCAATTGAGTAGACGAGAGCTCATTTTCTAAGCTCATGAAAACTTGGTTAAGTTATAAGAGTGGCTGTATACGCACACTAATAATTGATTAAAGAATCCCCACTTTTTATAATCATTACATATTATCCCTATATCTTAGCATCAATTCGTTATTCATTATTATGCTTTTGACACCCGACTTCATAAAACCCTAAATTTTTTTACGCTTATTCAAATATACTACAATAATTTAAATTAGTTTCTAAAACTAAAAGACAGTTTAATGAAGAAAAAGTTTTGCAATGAGATTTATCATGTTATGAACAATATAAAATTATAAAATTTTAATTTCTTTTTAATTCAAATTATATTTTATTGTTTTCTTTTCCTTCAAGCTATTGTTAGTTGTTAAACTATCAATAATTGTTTGTATTTCTTAGCTGTATTATGTTAATGGGATAATTGCTGTAAGATTTGATTTTTTTTTTTTTAACTTTTAATTTGAATATTTAGAATTTTGTTTTAGGAATAATAATGGTGGGAAATAGCATAAGCGAAGGACAAAATGTTTACTATTTTAAAAAGAAAAACGAAATAAAGGATTTGTTTTTTCCTGTTTTTAGAGTTGATACTTTTAAAAAAACATGAGACATTAAAGATTTTAGATATTGAGCAAAAAAATGAACATATTTATGTATCTTTCCAAAGATTTTTCAATATATATGTATGGGAACATTGTTAATAATTTTGTTAAATACTATTATACCCTATGTAATATATGGGGGCTAGAGTTTAAAAACATGGGGCTAAAATCACTTCTCCTTGATAATTTATTAGTATCCCCGTTATGAAGTATACTTTATTTGTATTTTGAAATATACGTTTTCTAAACCTCATTTAATATCAAAAATACCTTTCAGATTTATATATATATTTTTTTATTTTTTTTTATTTTCAACCTCAACAAATTATTTTAAATATTTAGATTTTAGCTTAGGTATGTGGAATGGTACTTAAATTTGGATTTCATTCATATATAATTATGAGTCGTTAGATTAATGCATATGAATGAGAGAGATTTCATCAAAGATATGTCGTTATATTGATCCACATACAAATGTTTGAATAAACCAGAAGTACATAGACGTGTAAGGCGGAGTTTGTTAAAAGGGCTAATAGTATTTAGGAAAGTGATTTCAGTTTCAACCCACTTTTAAATATTAGTTAGGAAAGTGATGTAATCATACGAAACTTTGTGTTTATCGAGGTCAATGTCGATGATGTGATTGAAATTAACTTATAGTTTAAATTATATACTAAGACTTTTATGTAAAATACAATAATGGGACTTTTAAAGAAACATCTCTTGAACTCGTCATATATAAATTTTGGCCCCATAAATATAACCCCCTTCTGTTCCCCTCATTTATTAAACATTAAATTATGACCCCCAAAATATATTTCCAACTTGAACCATTGTATCAAAGATGTTCTTGTATAAATTAACCTGACAAAATAGTTTAAAGTCAAGAATAACCATTGATGAAAACACAAAGCCCCTGTTTGTTACACTATTTTGGATAATTAGTCTGTTATCCTATTTTGATTAAAAAATAGGATATTTGTTTGTTTACTTATTGGGCCAATCCAATCTGAAAATTAATCAAACTCAAATAAGATTTTTTTTGTCTAAAAATAAAAAGACGTTGGAACTTGTTTTCATATTATCCAAATATATTCAACTGAAAACATTTTTTTTCCTTCCTTCCAATCTGAAAATTAATCTACTCAAGATCACCACTGCCTACCAGCAACCTTTGCTAGCCGACGTGGCCGGAAAAGGTGCACGATAGGTTATATTTGGTTGATCGTGAGTCGATTTAGCCGTTAACGATCAGATCTATCTGGTCATTGACGATGGCCAGAGTTTGACCGTTAATGGCAGCTAAATTTTGGCTATTAACGACGACCATATCTACGGTGGACCTAGCCAGAAACGACAATATCGATGCATAACGACCAGATCCAACCGACCGTGTGCCATTTTGACGATTGTCGGCTACTGTCCAGTAGTGATGGTCGATGGCCAACTGTCTTCTTGGGTGGCTAGGGTGCTTTAGTTAATTTTTAAATTTTTATTGTGCGGGTGTTTATCTAAATTAACAAATATAAGGGGTTAAAAAATAATCTAAATATTTTCTAAAAATGTACCAAACAACTATTTTGTCTTAAAAACCTTTTTCGAAAAATGTAGCAAACAACTATTAAGCATTTTATCTGATATAATTTTTAAATATTTTATCAAACACATTTTCAAATTCAAATTCGATTCGATTTAATTCAACTCAACTCAACTTAAAATACTTTTTTAGAGTAACATTTTTCAATATATATATATATAGCCAGAAAACTTTACGGGGGGCTAAAAGTAACTTTCAATGAATAAAGGGGTTAGAGAAGTGTGACATATATGATGGGTTAAAGTGTAATGTTCAAAATATGAGGTGGCCAAAGAGAAATCTAAAGTTACATGGACAAAATTGATAATTTTTTTTATATAAAATTTAATTCTGGTTGTCGAGTTCTTTGAGAATGAAGATCTAAAAGACTTGATAATTTGCTAATATAAAAAGCTGACTAAAACTATCTTAACATAAAAGAAAGACTTAATTAGGAGTTGATTGTTGAAACCGAAAACCAAACACGTCACAAGTAAAATATAAAATAAAAGATAGAACACATGATTTACCTTGGTTCGTTCCAATTAAGGAACTATGTCCACCATTCAAACAAAGAATTTTTATTAAGTATTAGAGCTCTGTAGCAATTACAACGACAGCTCACTCTCACTTTCTATGCTTTTCACTATTACAAAATACTCACAATAGAAAATCCTAATCCCAATTTGGGCTTACCCGAATCTAACCCGACTTAGGCCTAAATATTAATAAACTAATTCTAAACCTAATTATTAGACATTGGGCTTACTGTGAAGGGGGTGAATTAGTCGCCACAAGCAAACAATCCCTCAAGGCTAAGAGAAGCAGACAGCCATACACCATATCTAACATTGCTAATAATATTTAATAAGTCATGCACCTACCTTGAATTCATTAATAATTAAACTAATGGTAGTTGGAGATCAAATTGTGCTAAATTAAACATATGATTATATTACAAATGTATTTAATTGTGGCAACGATGGTTTCTATTAAATATAGTAATGAAGCAGATTGAATTATTAAAGAAAGACTCATTAAGCTTGAGCTAAACACATGAACAAGTGATATCATTAGATCAATTCGGAAAGAAAAGGAAGAGAAGAGAAAATATTAATGGCGGATCCATCTAAACCCTTGCACATGTCAGCTTTTCTTGGCGATCTTGCTTCAACCAACAATGATTTAGCTTTGGATCCTGGATCTGCCAAAGAAGTGGACTCTCGCGGCCGCACAGCTCTTCACTTCGCCGCTGCCGAGGGGCACAAGGAGATCGTCGAAGTGTTGTTGAAAGCAAATAAAGATGCTTGTTTGAAGGCTGATGTAGGAGGGAGAATCCCTCTCCATTTGGCTGCAATGAAAGGGCAAGTTGAGGTTATGAAAGAGTTGATAAACGAAAAGCCTGAGTCGATTCTTATGAAAATGCATGGATATACAGTTTTACACTTGTGTGTTAGGTGTAATCATCTGGGTGCTCTGAAATTACTGCTGGAATCGAAATATATTGACGATAAGTTTATCAACTCTAATGACCCTAACAACGAGACAATTTTGCTTACATCTGCCAGGCTAAAACAATTTGAGGTATCAGCTCTGGTTTCTTTTATTTATTTTTAGTTTTCACATTTTTATAAGAAAGTGTTTTGTAAACCAAAGGGTATTTGTGATAAATTTTTTGAACTTTGAGGGTTTCTTTAAAAAGTTAAAAAGTTATTATCCTAATTATATATTTAAAAACCTTAACGGTCATCTATGATGCTCTCCCTTATACAATTCTTAAGTATTATCGCTCTTCTTTTCTATTAAGCAGTTGTTCCTTTTATGAAGTATTTGAATTTTTTGTTCTATTTTTTTTTTTTTTAAATTTTTCTGCCTTGAATAATAATATGCCTTTTACTAAATAAGTGATCAAAACATTTTTCTTTTTCAGTTTCTTAATCTCTTATAAACACGGTCTACTAAAGAGAAAAAAGAAGTAACAAATTTGTTATAAAGTCTTTGTTTATCTCTTGTAGACATACGATAAGAAAAGAATGAGAAAATTAGAGAATAACAAAGAAAGTAGAGAGAATGTCTATCATACAACAGTGGTATATTATATTATAGAGAAAATTCCTTTTACCCACGCAAGGTTTGCCTTAATGACCTTTTACCCCCAAATATTTCAAAATACCACTTTTCCACCCAAAGTTAATATTCCATTACTAACCAAAACCGATTCTGGCCAATTTCAGCAGCAAAAATTCTCTCTATCACACCATTTTAACCTCTGATCTCCTCTCTACAAAACCTTCTCATTTCAGTGCTTGTGCTAATTGATGGTCATCGCAAAGCTAAGGTTTCTTGTTTTTAGCTGATTTTTGGCTAGTTTTGATGGGGTATATTCAATCAGCCACCACTATTTGATCCATTGGCCTCTACTCTATAAAACTCCTTTTACCTTGGCTCCTGATAACTCGTTGAACATTGGCTAAGAAAATAAAGTGTATTTTGGGTATTAACAGAATATAAATTAACTTCGGGTGGGAAAATGGTATTTTGAAACTTTTTGGGTGAAAAAATATCATTAAGGCAAACCGTAGGTGGGAAAGAGTCATTTATTGATATTGTAGTGATTGTACCACAAAGCAAGCTAAAACATATATGACTTGTAAGTTTTAGTTTAATTAATAACCGCCAATATATTAACGATAAGGGTAAATCTTCCATATCATGTGGTATGTATAATCAATACCAACCAACCGCGGCACGTGACACCCCATGGTTGGCTGGTTATACATACAACGGGGTATTTTAAATTTGTTGTGACGATAAATGCAGAAGAAAGTGAAAAAATTTAGAAGTGACATAAATTCATTGGTTATGACGTACATGGTTTTTGCAGACCGAGGGCTACTTGGTTTCTCACCCCCGAATATCATTGGATTCAAAATCCCTTGCAAAAGCATTTGGTTTTGAGAATTCTCTGAATAATGATCAATATGAAAAACTAAGAGGCAATTTGATGGTGGTGGCCTCTCTGATTGCGCAAATGAGTTTCCGGGTAGCAACAAATCCTCCAGGTGGGTTCTGGCCGGGTGACACCAAAGAGTTCGTTGATGGTTGCCCCGGGGGCTCCGGAATATGCAAAGCTGGAACTTCAGTGTTAGCATACACTAGTAAAAGTGATTACCACTTGTTTACAGCTTGCAACGCCCTTTCTTTTGTGGCATCACTGATCGTAATCCTTTTGCCTATTAGTCAAGTTCCTCTCCAAAATAAGTGTCTCGTTGGGATTTTGATCATTTTGATGTGGAGTGCAATCATATTGATTGCAGCTACCTACGTTTTCTCAATGCGCATGATTCAGGTGCAAACTGATAATGAGATATTTTCTAAAGTATTCTCGCTTGCTCCCATCTTTTTGCCTCCGCTGATTTTTGGTTTAGTTTCTTATCATTTAATTCAATTTGGAATCTGCCCGATACTTAACAAGATCTACGGCATTGCTAAGAGGTGTGAATTTTTGGATTCCACGGTGAAGAAGATAAAGAATTTGAAATCCACTGCTGTGAACAAGCTAAAGAATTTGAAACCCCATGGGTGCTGCCAAGTATAGAGGCCTATAGGAACCGTCGTTTAAGAGGGAGACGTACTACACCTTCTGTTTAATTTCGCTTATTATTTGAAGTTTTAACATACATAGTAGGTTTTGTTTCTTTATTTATTTTGTTGACGTTTTGTAATATATTTCAAACACTTATTTCCAATCAATTAGCTAGTTAATGAGAATGAACTATAATGGAATGTCAATATTTAATTATGTTGTCGTATGATGCAGATATACACACCAAATATAAATTAAAGATATGATAGATTAAGATTTTGGATGTCATTGTCTAAATATTTAAAGTTGAATTTTCCATTATAACATGAGCTTGGGGATCAAGTGATTCCCCATCTAGTTGCACTTTCATGGACTCATTGAATTGTTGAAATTTTGATAACCATAGAAAACTAAAATGTGTAAGAGTGTGAGTGAAACTCTGTGAAGAATGACAAAACCTTCCTTTTGTTAACATATGAATATAAGAAGAAAAAATGTGACATTAATTCAGATATCATCCGAACATGAAATAAGAATATGTGAATTATTCTTATTCCTAATTATACTGAGGTGTTATTTTCTTTGCTTTATTATCAATATTATATCATTATTTGTAATATTGTATTGACATACATAGCCAGTACAATTTTGTACAAACAGGTGCTGTAAACATGAATAAATTCATTCAACAAACAAAACACTTTCTATTGGCAAACTCTAACATCTCAATTGTCTCTCTTTCACCTCTCTGTTCTTCACCTTTATCAATATGAAATTCAAAAAAGTCACAAACAGGAAAGGACTTGCCCAAAAATCACTCATTAAATTGTTGTAGAGTTAATCTATTACTTTGTATGCTTTTCCATATTTATTTTGATTTTGCAGCACCCAAAATGAAGCACTCAAGAACACGACTACTATCGGTAAAAACAGATGCCGCCGTAACTGTTACTAAACAGGTGAAATTTTAGAGGTTAATTAACGCTGTTAAATTCACTATTAACTTATGGCCAGACTTCTACTGTTAACTATCTAATGTTATTTTCACTGATATTTAATGACGTTAATTTGACCGTCATCTAATGGTCATTAGTGTGTGTTAACTAACGATCATCTCACTTGATGTTTACTAATAGACATCGGTTAACAGGTTAATTAACATACGTTAGTTTAGTCGTTATTTAACATTTGTTTATTTGACCGTAACTTAATAGCTATTAACCTAACCGTTACAACAAAGACTTTCCCTTTAGCAAAAGACATAATCGTTGCTGTTGTGAAGATAAAGGCGTTTGGTTCAATATTTATATCCATATTCCCAATCCTATTCCCCAAATATTGTTTGACACATTATTCCAGAAAAATTACTATATTTTTTTAATTACTTTTAGACCCCTTAAGCTTATTAATTTCATTAAATATCTCCAGAAAAAAAGTTTAAAAATTAACAAAAACACTCTCATCAACCCATACTTGCTGATTCCGGCCAAGCCAACCTACGGTGGTAGGCGGAATCATCTAACGGCCTACCCTGCCCGACCAGAAATGGCTGGTAGTCCACCGATCTGTCCTTTTCCGGCCATATCCACCACGAATCTGGCTAGAAAAGACCAGATCTAGTCGTCAGCAACGACCAAAGAAATGGTCGTCGTTGACGGTCAACGACAGCCATATCTTTGGCCGTCGTTAACGACCAAAGATGGACTTCTTTGGCCTTTTCTAGCCGTCGATGGCCACATCTGGTTGTAGATTTAGCCTTTTCCGGCCAGATCTATGGTGGATTTGGACAGAATAGGCCATAGCGACGTGTTACGACACAGATCCGACAGGTTTGTGTCATAACAAAATTTTTTGGCCAGATTCTAGCAGTGGTAGCCGAAATTTGGCACTGCAAGTGATGGGGGTGTTTTTGTCATTTTATATATTAGGGTCTTTAATTAAATTAGCAAACCTAAGGGCTTTTTCATAATTTTTTAAATTTTACCTCGTAATACTCCTCTATCCAACTACCCAATATTATTCCCAAAATCCTATTCAAAATAATGAACCAAACGCACTCTATGGGTGTGTTTGTTCAATATTTCTACCCATATTCCCAATCCTGTTCCTCAAATATTGTTTGGCACATTATTCCAGAAATATTATTGTATTTTTTTAATTATTTTCAGACCCCTTAAGTTTATTAATTTCACTAAACACCCCCAGAAAAAAAGTTTAAAAATTAGCAAAAACACCCTCACCCACCAATTCTTGCCAGATTCCGGCAACCACCATCGGTGGTAGCCGGAATCTGTCACAACAGGTTACATCAAGCCCGGAACTTGGCTATCGTTGACCAAAAACAACAGCCATATCTTTGGTCATCGCTGACGACACCTTTGCGACCGTCGACGACCATATTTGGCCGCAGATCGCCTATTCCGGCCATATCCGTGGTGGTTCTGGCCAGAAAAGGCCATATCTACGTGTTACGGCATAGATCCGACCAATTTGTCACGTAACGCAATTTTCTGGCCAGATTCCAGTGGTGGTGGGCGGAATCTGGCACTGCGGGTGGTGGCGGTCTTTTTGTCATTTTATATATTGGGGTGTTTAATTAAATTAGCAAACCTTGGGGGTTTTTTAATAAATTTTTAAATTTTACCTCGTAATACTCCTCTATCCAACTACCCAAAATTATTTCCAACATCCTATCCAAAATAATGAACCAAACGCACCCAAGATTACCTCTAATATTACCAACAGTAACTACTATTGGTATAACCAAAATCTTATATTACTTGACAATCAAATGTAATAATAAAAATAATATAAGATGACATAATCCTAATAATCTACGCCCAACCCATCGCCCCTAAGGGTACCATGATATTCTCACTTACACAATGCCTAATCATTAATTTGTTCTTGTTTTCTACTAACCAGTAGTTCCTTTAATGAAGTATTTAAATTTTTTGTCGTTTTTTTCCATCAAATTTTGTACCTTAAATAATAATATATCCTTCAATAAATAAGTGATAGAAACATTTTCTTTTTCAGTTTCTTAATCTCTTATAAACAGTCTACTAAAGAGAAAAAGAAGTAAGAAATTTGTTCTCTTGTACACATATAATGGGGTATTTTAAATTTACTCTAACGAAAATGAAATTTTTTTGAAGTAATATAAATTCATTGGTTATGACGTGGATGGTTTTTGCAGATCGAGTCCTACTTGGTTTCTCACCCCCGAATATCAGTTGATTCAAAATCTCTTGCAAAAGCATTTGGGTTTGGGAATCCTCCGAATGATGATCAATATGAAAAACTAAGAGGCAATTTGATGGTGGTGGCCTCTCTGATTGCGCAAATGAGTTTCCAGGTAGCAACAAATCCTCCAGGTGGGTTCTGGCAGGTTAACACCAAAAAGTTTGACGAAGGTTCCCCTGAGGGCTCCGGAATATACAAAGCTGGAACTTCAGTATTAGCATACACTAGTAAAAGTGATTACCACTTGTTTACAGCTTGCAGCACCCTTTCTTTTGTGGCATCACTGAGCGTAATCCTTTTGCTTATTAGTCAAGTTCCTCTCCAAAATAAGTTTTTTGTTGGGATTTTGATCATTGGGATGTGGAGTTCAATCACATTGATTGGAGGTACCTACATTTTCTCAATGCGCATGGTTCAGATGCAAACTGATGATGAAATATTTTCTCGGGTATTCTCGCTTGCTCCCATCTTTTTGGCTTGGTTGATTTTTTCTTTAGTTTCTTATCATGTATTTCAATTTGGAATCTGGCTGATATTTCACAAGAACGACGCCATTGATAAGAGCTATGAAATTTTGGATTCCCTGGTGAAGAAGATGAAGAATTTGAAATCCAATGCTGTGAACACGCTAAAGAATTTGAAATCCAATGTTGTGAACACGCTAAAGAATTTGAAATCCAATGTTGTGAACAGCTAAAGAATTTGAAACCCCATGTGTGCTGCCAAGAACAGATGCCCACAGGAACCGTCGTCTAAGAGGGAGCAGATGTACTACACCTTCCTGTTTAATTTCGCTTATTATTTGAAGTGTGTTTAACATGTATGGTAGGTTTTGTTTCTTTCTTTATTTTGTTGACGTTCTGTAATATATTTTCAAACACTTATTTCTAATCAATTAGCGAGTTAACAAGAATGAACTATAATGGAATGTCAATATTTAATTGTCCTCTTTTATGATGCAGATATCCACTCTGGAATATAAATTAAAGATATACAATATTTTGATTTTACTTGATAGTTTAAGATTTTGGATGTCATTGTCTAAATATTTAAAGTTGAATCTTCCATTATAACTTGAGCTTGGAGATCAAGTGATTCTCCATCTAGTTGCACTTTTACGGACTCATGGAATTGCTAAAATTCTGATAACCACAAAAAACTGAAATGTGTAAGAGTGTGAGTGAAACTATGTGAAGAATGGTGGAACCTTCCTTTTGTTAACATACGAATATGAGAAGAAAAAATGTGACATTAATTCAGATATCATCTGAACATGAAATAAGAATATGTGAATTATTCTTATTCCTAATTATGCTGAGATGTTATTTTCTTTTCTTTATTATCGAGATTATATCATTATTTGTAATATTGTATTAACATACATAACTGGTACAATTTTGTATAAATAGGTGCTGTAAACATGAAGAAATTCATTCAACATACAAAACACTTTCTATTGGCATACTCTAACATCTCAATTGTCTCTCTTTCACCTCTCTGTTCTTCACCTTTATCAATCTCGTCAAGGTGTCTTCATGTTTTACCAGGCATAATGCTTTAACTCTCTTAAATATGAAATTCACAAAAGTCACAAACAGGAAAGGGTCTGCCCAAAAATCACTCATTAAATTGTTGCAGAGTTCATCCGTTACTTTGTATGCTTTTCCATATTTATTTTGATTTTGCAGCACCCAAAATGAAGCACTCAAGAACACAACTACTATCAGCCAAAACAGATGCCTCCGTAACTGTTACTAAACAGGTGAAATTTTAGAGGTTAATTAACGCTGTTAAATTCACTATTAACTTATAGTTAGGCTTATGCTGTTAACTATCTAATGTTATTTTCACTGATATTCAATGCCGTTAATTTCACCGCCATCTAACGGTCATTAGTGTGTGTTAATTAACGATCATCTCACTTGATGTTTACTAACAGACATCGGTTAACGGGTTAATTAACATACGTTAGTTTAGTCGTTATTTAACATGCATTTATTTGACCGTCACTTAACAGCTATTAACCTAACCGTTACAACAAAGACGTTCCCTTTAACAAAAGACATAACCGTTACTGTTGTGAAGATAAAAATTTTCTTCCCTGCCAAAACCCTGTCCGCTAATCTCGAAATCTGTAAAATCAATGGGAGCGGTTCATTGATCAAGGCGGCACATCCGCCTTACAATCCTTGCTACATGCCTTCTCTTCATCATAACCGTCAGGATCCAGCAGTGGCGGGCGACCTTCCCATCACAATCATTAAGTATTTCTCTTAGAGAAGTTCGTCACATGTTTTGGATACAAATGCCCGATGTCGTTTAGCATTTGTATCGGCTACAAATAAACTTCGTGGCCCTTGTTTTTCATTAACAACTGCAGAGATAGGAGATTTCAATATACTTTGCTTACTGTATATTATTGAAAACAGTCAATAATATACACTAAGTTCCTGGAAGATTTCAGCTTTGATCCCTGCGGGACATGACTTCACGAGACTTGACTCGTTTTTCCTACGCCATTCTTGGGTATAATCCTTCTGTTTATTAGCAGAGCTTTCGGTTCCTCTTAAGAAGTTTTGTGATGCCAATTTAATCAGGAAAAAATATATTTGGTTTGCCTTAAGATGATTAAAATGTTCACATCAAAGGATAAATATTTGAAATAAGAGACAGGTTTCAAAATTTCAAGATGTGTGAGTGCCACCACCGGTAACAAAAACTGCAAATTTCTCACAATCTATCATTAAAAGCCGTTTTAGAGATGGAGGTAGCTGACCTTTCACAATGAATGTCAGCCTTTCATGGCCTCTGGTAAGGATGTTATCGGAGGGCAATTGATAATAAATTTATTTATGTTTTAACTGTTGAACATGAATCCTAAATCCTCAAAATTCAATCCCCCCTGGACAACTAATATTCTTTCAAAATGTCTAAGAACCATGCTTATGCCAGTAGACCGAGCAAAGGTTACCCAATTGCCCAGCAGAATTAGAGATTCAACGTTTCCTTTCAGCCCTAAGAAGATTTGCCCTCAGCAACATGGCCCTTACATCCTGATCAAATTCATTGCCAGTCTGCAAAACCCGTTGAAAAGTTGCATTTTTTTTTTTTTAATCTGGATGTCTTGCATACAGAATTTTGTTGTGTGAGTTATTGCGAACCTGCAGAGATGTGATAGGGTTGATCAAGAAAAAACAATGCCAAACATTTAAACCCAAATTCTTCCAGAAGAACTTGATTCTAAGCCAGGATTCACAAACATTTAAGAACTAATTTCTTTCACAGTAAGATTCATTGATATAGGAAAAAAGTTTCGTATATATATTTTCACCATATTAGAAATTCTAAAAAGAATTGCAAGAGTTGTTTGTCTAAGCCCCTGAAAGATAGCAAAATCACAACAGCAAGACTACTGTACTGTTACCATATTTTTTCTGTATTATAATTTTATGGCCAAATTTTTACAAATATATTTTTTATCATTTGCTATATCATATGCGTACGATTTTCATACCCTTTTTTTTATTGTACCATATTTACTAACTAGGCCATGGCTTTGGGCTGGGTTGCTTTCAGCCATCATTTTTATTCACTTAGATTTTGTTGGCGGGTGGTGAATAAGCTGCTCATGGGTGTGATTTATATAGTTAGATGTTGCTGTTGTAAGAACAAACAACACCATGATCAGCTTATGGTGAGAGTTTAAGAAGACTAGATTCTACTTTTATGTATACATACAACTTTTGTTATATCCCATAACGACGTTAATGAATAAGAGCTTGAGTGTTTATAAACACATTAAGTAGATGTGTTTTAAATTACAATAAAGATTACCCTACAATCTAATCTTGCAAACTCTCTCTTATAATTCTAACGTGGTAGCTTGCAATTGGTCAGTTCGCAATTATAATTCATCAAAAACAAATCGTGAGTTGCCGCATCGAGGTTATGAGAGAAAGTTTGTGAGATTGAGTTATAAATGTACTATTACTCTCTAGATAATGGTATCCACGTAAAGTCAAAAACCTTATTACTAGATACAAAGGTGACAGTGGGCTGTTTCGTGCCAAAATTTTATGGCCCATCATGCCATGCCACAGTCCACAAAAATGTGGGATGTGTCATGCCATGCCAGACAACAAAAACACAAGGCCCATGGCATGGTGGGGTATACCATGTCGTGTCATGCCTTTGTAGGCTGACCCACATGCCTTCGTGGGAGGGCATAGGCTATATTAATTTTTTTATTTTTTTTATTTCATGGGTTGTGCCTTGCCAACCCATGTGGCCAATGGTAGACCCACGACACGGCCCACATGGCCCACGTGCCATGGTCCGACACAAAATTTTCACGCTGTGCCATAGTGGGTTGTATCGAAAAATTTTATCGACACGGTCCACTATCACCTCTAACTAGTTGTTCTATTTTTATTCACTTATATTTATATTTTGAAATTCGAAATAACGGCCGTTATATTTGCCGTAACAAACTGTAGTTTGATACTGTTAACTAACAGTCAAGCATGAGGGGATGTGCAGCCACCTTGAGCACATTGATTCAAAATGATTCCTTCATTCTCCGTAAAATTTCACTCACTGCCTTCGCTGAAACTCCCTTACACATCTCAGCTTTGCTTGGTCATGTTGAGTTCAGTAAGGCTCTTGTGAACCAAAGGCCTCAACTTGTCACGGAGTTGGACACTTTCAAACGCTCACCTCTTCACTTAGCTTCTGCTGAGGGCCACACTGAAGTTGTCAAAGAGTTGTTGCAAGCAAATAAGAATATGTGCTTGCTTGCTGATCAAGAGGGCAGAATTCCTCTCCACTTGGCTGCAATGAGAGGGAGAGTTGAGGTGATACAAGAGCTGATAAGTGCAATACCTAAGTCGGTCTTTGAGAAACTCCATGGAGAGAGTTTTACACTTGTGTGTTAGGTATAATCATCTGGATGCTCTGAAACAATTGGCGGCATCAGGTGATGATAAGGAGTTTCTCAACTCCAAAAACCTTGAAGGCAACACTGTCTTGCAAGTCTCTGCCATGTTGAACCAATTTGAGGTACCAGCCCTGTCTTTTGCTTTGCTTCAATTTAGCATACTACTTTGTCAATTATCATTTTGCTCATTCTAATTTTATATTATTTTGTTCTGGGTCTGATATGCACAGATTTTCTTTTAATATAGAGTAGTTTCCACATATATATATATATATATATATCTCAGTTACATTCTCTAATCATGATTATATGCATATGCTTTGTGCATGCGGACTACAAGCTACTTGCTTTCAGTGCCAAAAATAAGAGTAGATGTCAACTCCTTGATCAAAAATGGCTTTGAAGCCTTTGATGGTAGCTCCACAAATGGCACACCTCTAAACAATATACAGAAAATCTTATTTACCGAGACAATGACAAAAGTTCAAAGCACACAATCAGTCACCAAAGTTCAAAGCACACAATCACCCAAAAAATCAAAAGCTTCTCTCAGGAAAGAAGCACAAGCTCTTGCAGCACCATCACTAACATTCAAATACTGGAAAAAGTTACTGAAGTACAAGAGTGAGTGCTTTGAAAAAACAAGAGGCAACTTGATGGTGGTGGCCACTTTGATTGCAGGCATGAGTTTGCAAGTGGCGACAAATCCACCAGGTGGTTACTGGCAAAATGACACAACCAATGAAAAAGATCAAAGCTGCCCAAAGGGAAAAACATGCGCAGCTGGAACTTCAGTACATGCATACGCTCAATACAATGAGTACCTCATGTTAATGGTTCTCAGCACTCTTTCATTCTCAACTTCACTAGGCATTATATTGTTGCTTATAAGTGGAGTACCTCTCAGGAATAGAGTTTCAGTGTGGATTTTGCTGGTAGGAATGTGGGCTACAGTGCTGTTTGTAGCAGCTGCATATTATTTCTCAATCAGCTTGGTGGTACCACATGGTCATGATAAAATATTTGATCTTATTACTTATTGGTACCCAGAGCTTTGGGGTGTTTTGCTTGCAGCCATAATTTTGATTCACTTACTTTAGATTCTATTGGTGGCTGGCGAAGGAACTGTTCATGGGTGTGATAAATGTTCTTAAATGTTGCTGTTGTAGGAACAAACAACAGCATCATCAGCTTGTGGAGAGTGTTTAAGAAGCAGACTACATTAACTGCAGACTCATGACAGATAATATCTATCCAATTGGATGTAGACAGTTAAAGCCTTATTGCAATTGATGTAGAAAAGATTGTCGATCATCATCCGTTTTCTTTTTTGTTGACTTGTATTTATATTTCATTGATTTTATGAACAAATTTACAGTTTTTTCTTCTTTTTGTACTCAGTATTAATATTTTCATAACCAACTAAGAGATAGTATGTAAAGTTTGATTTTAGATTAAACTTCAACCTTATACTTCCTTCTTTTACAACCAACATCTATTATTTTTTTTTTTCCACTAGACAACTGAAAAATCTAACTAAATAAACAATAAATATAGGTTGATAAACTCTTCTCACTAATTTTTTTTCGACGTGACATGTAGCTCGTATTTGCCCAAGCAGGACCCATTTTTGGGTAGGTGAGACCTGTTACGAGCTATCACATCGCGTTTGTGAGAAAAAGTTAGTGAGAAGGATTTGTCAGCGTAATAACAAGCAAAATCTAAGCATATGAATCAGGAGTACAGCTTTCTACAGAGAAGAGCCTTTGTTGAAATTGAGATATCCAGAAAACTGAGATGTGGAAAGGCGTTTCTTTGAAGGGGGTGAGTGAAACTCTGTGAAGACCGAAGAAAAAGAGGCATGCTTCAAAGGCGTTTCTTGTTTTATGAATCTGTTCAAGGTGTCTTCACCCCTCACGAGGCATGCTTCAAAGAGCTTAATTGTCAACTCTTTAATCCATCTCTTTTACTCTCCTTTTCTTTCCCCATCTCTAACTCTTTAACAGTTTGAAACTGGCAAAAGTTACATCCAGGAAAGGGTCTGCCTTTTAACTCATTAAATACTTGCAGAGCCGACAATTACTAGTCTGTTAACGATTACGTTATCAGAATGCGCTAGTTTGTGCTATATAGATAATTGTATAGTTTTCAATTTGAGTTGAACATATTCAACATGACATCACAATTGGCAGGCATAGTATAGCAGCAGCAAGATAGAAAGTAACAACTAAAAATAAAACGAAGAATGGCAACTTTTAAAAATAATTCAATAAAGCAACAGTCAGATGTTTGTAACTGTTGAACGTGAATCTTAAATCCTCAAAATTCAATCCCCCTGGACAACCAATCTTCTTTCAAAATGTCTGAGAACCTTGCTTCCATACCAGTAGACCCAGCAAAGGTTAGCCAATTGCCCAGCAGAATTAGAGATTCATCAAAGATTCCCTTCAGCCCTAAGAAGATTTGCCCTCAGCAACATGGCCCTTACATCCTGATCAAATTCATTGCCAGTCTGCAAAACCCTTTGGAAGGTTGCATTTTTTTGATCTGGATGTCTTGCATACAGAATCTTGTTGTGTGAGTCAATGCGAGCCTGAAGAGATGTGATGATAGGGTTGATCAAGAAAAACAATACCAAACATTTAAACCCAAATTCTTCCAGAAGAACTTGATTCTAAGCGAGGGTTCACAAAAATTTGAGAACTAATTTCTTGCACATTAAGATTCATTGATATAGGAAAAAAGTTTTGTATATCCACACCATATTAGAAATTCTATGAGAATTGCAAGAGTTGTTTGTCTCACTATGAGCCCCTGAAAGATAGCAAAATCACAACAGCAGGACTACTGTACTGTTAGGGTACTGAAATTGCTCCATTAACACCATATACAATTAACAGAAGTGTACGACGGAGTGAGACAAACAACAATCATACCTGTATAGAAGAAAGAAATATAGAAGAAAACAGCAATCATACCTGTATCTGGTTGTCAGTAATCAAGGTTTCAAGTTCTTTCTCCAGCCCGGCAACACTTGTTTTGAAAACATTTGCCATCATTTGCAAATCAACAGACACAAATGGATGTGTATACTGGATAAGGGCTTTATTACGGATTTGATCGTATAACGTCTCAACATGGTCATGCAAATGGATATCAAGTAACAGGTTTGCTTTAAGATTTCCAAGGTAATCCAGACATGAACCATAATGGCTGCAATATATAAGAGAATAAAATATTAAAACTAGAGTTCAAAAGGGCATTTATGCGCGGATAAGTTAAATTTGAACAGAGTGGAAAGTGGAAAGTGGAAAGTAGAAAGTAGAAGAGGGAAAATGAAAAAGTTAAGGTAAAGTGCTCTGTATCAGAGCTTGAGGCACTACTCCAGAATTCTTTTCAATTAAACATATATAAAGCCAGCTTGCCGCAATATGTACAAAGATCAAATCAACCAAGAGTTACATTTTACCATGAGTAGAAATCATTAATAAGCTCCCTAACTTCAGGAACCAACTCCAGGAAATTCTGGAAGCTCACATTGTCTATAACTTTGCTCTGCCAAATAAAAACATTGAGTCAATAAACGATCTCTAAAATACAAACACAATTATCATAGGGGGGAAAAAAAGAAGAAGAACGCATGCCTTGAGCTCTGCCCGATCAAAACTTGCAAGTGCACAAAGTCCCCCATACGTTGCAACATCTTGAGAAGCAATCACCTCGTTGTAGCTACTTCCCAGATCAGGACCCACTTCCAAGAACTGTACACATATGAAGTACAGAAAATACAAATTATCTCAACATGCCCCCCATACAACTTCTCCACCTAAAAAAAATTCCAAAAGGAGCCGAACTCATTTCATCTAAGTCACAGTCCAACTGAAATTCAGTTGAATAATTCTTAACATTTAAATTCAGTTAAGCACAAACATGTTGGAGTTATTGACCAGTTCGGTGTTAATGAATCATGCAAACGCATTCAATGGTTTGGACTTTTTTCATGAAGAGCCATTGAAGGATTTTTTTCAAGTTATTAATTTATTATTGAGATTAAAAATCCTTATAATATTAGATTTTAGTCTTTTAAACCTAGTGTATAACATACTTTTTTAATTTAGTAAATAAACATACTTTTTCCTTGTAACGGGTGATAACAAATCATAAGGCAAATTATATTCATTGTAAACGAGAAAGGTGAGACAATATTATAATAATATTAATATTCACTTTGTTAGACTTAACTTGTTAATTTGGTGAACCAAGATAAAATCGCATGTATTTCTTCTTTCCCTTTATTATTTATGGTTTGTGTGTTTACTATTATTTTGGTTTCATATTTCTCTATTTTTTCAAAAACTAGACTAGCAAAAGAACATTAACATTCAAATTGAGACAGAAAAGGATGTTAGTATATGAATTGACATACCTTACGAGCTGCAAGGTCGTACTTTTTAGCCTTTAAGTGAGCCAATCCTGCAGCACAACGTAGTTTTTCAACTGTAACTGGTTCAAGAGCCTCTGGTTTTTGCTCCGCTTTGCTAACATAGCTTGTCAGATGAGTAAACTGACCCGTCTCAATGCTAACCAAAATAGCTCTCATATGCATTTGAATAATATGCTTCGACGTGGTGCAATAATCACGAGCACGAAAATAACTTTTAAAAGCATCCCCAAGTGCACCATGAGCATAGTAAAAATCTCCAAAATCGTTGTATCCCATTCTTATGCTTTCTTTAATTAAATTTGTCTGCATTAACATATACATATATGTATATACCTTTCGTAGCTTTTTATTAACTTATAATTTAAATATAACATTAAAAAAGCTCATACCTTATAAGCATTGAGTTCGGTCTCAATCTTCTTCTTTCGCTTTTCGGCTCTGTGATCCACCGAATCACACCAGGCCACGTCCATGGTATAGTTGGGGCCTAGTCTTCCATCAATTTTCTGCAAAACCTCTCTGAAGAGCTGTGTGTCCTCGCCTTTCTTAATCTCATCGTAGGCCATTCGTAGCGCCTCGAGCTGCATCGAAGCGTTGTCGCAACAGTGTTCGGCAATAAACATAAGGCGCGTGATCTTAGTCCTCCCTTGGTAAAGGCTGGCGTAGGCTTCGATGTCCAGCTGCTCACCGCTAATGATTGGCCTGTTACGTGACGATTCCTCATCGCCTTTAGAATAGATCTCCTGTATCAGTTCGTCTTCGGCTTCCATTACGTTAGAAGGGCGGTTATGGTTTGGTTGATGTACAATTGATAATTTGGCAGTTATTCATTCTTATTGGCTTGAGATGAGATTACTATAGACAAATAACATATAGTCTATAGGCTTCTGTTTTTCTTCTTCAGAAAGCTTCTGATAATTTTTGCTCTCCTGATAAAGTTTGATGTGCTGTGCATTTTCAAATCCGACTCCGGCCTCCCCTCATTTGATTAACCAAGACCTGACGGTTAGTGAACCACGATGTGGCAGTTATAATAAATAGCAAAGCTGCTACCAGGCAGCCACCCCCGCCAACATTCTTTCTTGTTTCTTTAAGTAGTAGTTTTGAGTTTAGTGATATATTTCTTTAAGTGGCAGCTAGGGTTTCTTAGATTCTTGTTAAGCGTTAGGGTTTTTAATCCAACCCCGATATCCTTTATTTATACAAATGACCCCATCTGGGTAGTTTGTATATAAGAATTTGAAGTTAACTAGGATTACGTTTATATATAGTATTCTTTTCCTTTTTAAAACCCCTTCTGGGTACTACTTTGAAGCTGGTTAGGGTTTATAAATTGTCTCTTTCGAAAAATCAAAATTCTATTTTTCATCCAACAAATCCGAGTTATTTCTTCGTGATTAAGGTGAGGTTACTTGTTTAATTTATTTATTTTCTCAATACAAATATAATAAGAAAGAAATCAGCGTTTGGTTTGTGATTTGTACTTACATGGTTTAGAATATTGAATTAGTCATTTGCCTGTGCTGTGCTTGAACGACGACATTCCAAGAGTCAATTTCCTAGGGTATAGGGTTTGGAGTTGGGAGTTCTAATTCCCTCATGCACAACCATTGTTTCTTGTTCCTATTATTAGGAATAATATATCATATAATATATTATATTTGGATGTTCAATATTATTTATTTTGTGATTGAGACTTGAGCTATTTTTTGTCTTAGTTTTTGGTTTTAGATCAATTCCATATCAAAAGAAGAATCAATGGAACTTTAATCTAAGTTTTGGTTTTTAATGTTTATCTGTGGAGCTTGAATTCTTTTCTCTTTTTCTTTACAGGGAAGAATGGTGAATTCGGAAAAAACCCAACAACTGAGTTCTGGAGACAATAACTTTAGCAAATTACATGATTGTGTCATCGGTTATATTTTTTCCTTTCTTCCAATTGACAATGTTCTCAGAACTTCTATACTGTCAAAAAGATGGAAATCTTTTTGGACCTCCATTCCTGACATTGTTTTCGATGAGACTAAATATAAGTTGAGGTCGAATATGAGGATAAGCTTTTTCCATTCTATAGAAACAATTCTTGACCTTCATAGTGCTCCATGTATAAGAAAATTTAGTCTCATTTTGAAGGATGACAGTATTGGTCCATTTCGTGTTAATTCATGGGTATCAACTGCAATAAGTCGTAAGGTTCAGGAACTTGATCTTTCTTTCTCGATTTTTCAATAGTGTTGCTGATAGCCTTTTTTACTTCTGAATCACTCAACATATTGAAATTGAATTTTGGTTTCAAGGTTCCTCTTTCCATACAACTCCCAAACCTTAAAACTTTACATATACGAGTTCGAGATAATCTATCTGCTCAACTTCTCGAAAAACTTTTCTCTAGTTGTCCAGTCATTCAAGAGTTGGCTTTGCACATAGACAGTTTGAATAACTCTGAGAAAATCACCATATCTATTCCCACTCTAAAGACATTGTTGGTTGTTTGTCGGGATTCCTCTTTAAGAGAATTGGAGGGTTTTGTTATGACAATTTATGCAGAAAAATTGAGCTATCTCAAATTCATAAATTGTGCAATAATGAAAGTTTTACCATGTAATTTATCTTCATTACATTATGCATACATTGATGAACAAACTTCGATACATGGGGTTAAGGAAATTATGGTTCAACATGCAATAAATCTCCTGGGTGGAATTCATTATGTCAAATTTCTGGCACTGTCAAATGATATACTTGAGGTATGATATGATAACATTCCTTCTTTTGAGTATTTTTTAGTCATTATTTCAGAAGACAAACATGAACATCTCATATCATTTCTTTTTTTTTTTTTTTTTTTTTTTTTTTGTGTTAATTCTTTGAAGTATCTCTCTTATGAAGAAAATCTCCAAGTTTATCTTCCTGAATTTCATTGCTTGACTCATTTGAAAGTGATTTGGGGGGAGCTTGATTATACAAATTATCAAGTGTTAAATAATATTCTTCAAAAATCTCCTAATGTAGAATCTCTTGAGATTCCTCAGGTAGTTATTTAAACTTCATTAAAATTCGGGAAGTCTGTTTCAGAAGGTATTGAATTCGCAATTGTTATCTATGCAGATTCTATTCCCGAAAAATAATTCTTTTTTCAGAGATTTACCGCACTGTTTAACGTATTGCCTCAAAACTGTTAGTATCTCATACTTTGATTTGGATGTGATGGACGATGGTTTCATAAAATGTGTGCTTGAGAATGCAAAATTGTTGGAGAGAGTTACAATCATTTGTTTTGAAGACTACGCTACAGATTTAGAGATGCAGGAGGAGATCATGTTTCAGTTACAAGCAATATGCACCTCAACAAGTTGTAGTTTTGTAATAAAGTTTTGCGAGAACTGGTTTCTCTGAAATATGACATTTTCTGATGATTTGATTTACCTTTGTTCGTAAGTGTGATTTGCTTTCTTGCACTGAAACTGCAGGAGAAAAACTGAAGTTGATCATACATATTGAACTCAAAATATATACTTCTGTTCACTCTGGTGATTTCACCTTCAGTCTTATTCCTGCCGATACATCACAAAATCTAGCAACTGTGAAGCTGGAGTTAATGTTCAGCCTAAGAATCTCCACTTTCATTTGAAACATCAAACAAGATGCATTTTTTTAGCTGCCGATGATAAACACTAAAATACAAATTCTCTCGATCCAACCTCCCCAAGAACCTGACCAACCAAGCTTTCAGTAAGTGACTGTTGAGAATCAATGGCATCTTACTAGGGACAACTGTTGTTGACAGGAAACAAATCCCACTTTCCTAATTGAATTTAATATACAAAAATAATTCCTTAAAAAATTGTTAGAATGTCAATCAATTAATTTCATTAATTTCCATATGTAATGGATGAATATATGTGAAGGTGAGAATAACTGTTACAAACTACAATGAATCCAGATACATTTTAGTCATCGTCTAATTTATTTTAAGTGAATGAGTTCGCGTACTTTAATCTCTGAAAACCCCAGTTCTGAAATCCTAAAGGCCTAATCTCACTATGAAGCCCACCTTTTTTTTTTTTTTTTTTACTTTAACTAAAATGTCCGGACCAACTACTAATTCCTGAAGGTTATTGTATACCCTAAAGGACCCTATTCTGAAATCCTAAATACGTAATCTCCATTTAAAAAGCTCACTAGAACTCAAATAAAAAGAGAATTCTTATTCGAGTGAACTCAAATTAAGAGAAGGAATCATAACTCCTTCAGGTTTAACATTACTTTATATATAACGGATTTTCCATGTGATGAAGATGTCAAGTTGCAAGCAAGAGAAAATGATAGAAGTAAAGTGGGATCTACTCGATCCTGAAATTATTTCTCGTCAGCCCACCATTAATATTGGTAGCCCTTTCTTTACGCAATTGTTTTAATTTTCTGATTTCAGTTGTCATGAATGATTTGGTGTTTTTCCAGGCGTTATAGGTCATGCGGGATGTGGCAAGTCAACTTTTATGAAGGCAATATGTGAGGTCGGCGTCTCTAAACTTAACAATAGTAAATTACATAATCCATTCATTCTGTCAATTTTTGCTGTTAATCTGACAGGTTTTTTTTTTTTTTTTTTTTTAAGAGAGCTCAGTTGGTGAGGATTGCGACAATGAATCTTGCATTCGCAAATGCAAAAATATACAAATGTGAAAACGATGAGTGTCCTCCGCCATTATGCTACAAGTATGTGTGGACATCCTGTCGGCAGTTTGCCGTTGTGTATAGTGAGAATTTTCATTCTTGTGACAGTTTATTTTTTTTATTTGTCTTTGTAGGGCATATGGAAGTGGGAAGGAGGACAGTCCTCTTGTGAATTGGTTGGGTTTCAGAACTGCCGGATGAAATTACTCAGGCACGTCTCTTTTGTAGAGTGCCCAGTAAGTAGAAACTGCTGATTTTTTTTTTTTTTTTTTTGTTTTGTTTTGTTTTGTTTTGTTTATGCTAATAAACAATTTTACTGCTTCAGGATGATCTCAATATTCTCATGCCGATGTTGATTACTTCAGTACCAAGAATACAAGGAGTATTACTTCTAATCGATGCCAACGAAAGTTTTCCCCAAAAGCAAACTTCTGATTTTTTAGGTGCTCTTAAAACTGTTGGCCTCAACCATATTATAATTCTTCAAACCAAAGTGGATTCCATCAAGGAAAGTATTGCCATGGACCGACTTGAAGCTATTAAGAAATTTAGTAAGAGAAGAATTGTTGGTGGAGCACCTGTGCTGTCAGTTTCTGCAAAGTTTAACATTGAAGATGTTTGTGAATATATTGTGAAAATTATTCCTGTACCTCAGCACTTAGTAAAACGGCCTTGTGTGAGTATATTTCGATCTGTTGATGTAAATAAACCTGCACCAGAGATTAGTGAGACAAAAGGTGTTGTGTTTTGTGGAAGTCTCCGTAGGGTAAGTATCACTCTAGTACTTTGTTCTCAGTTAGACTTGACTATCAATGTTCGAATCCCTTTAAGAAGGTGGAGAAAGCCTGGTTCTAGTTTCAATTCTGAAGTTTTTGTTTGCAGGGTGTTTTGAAGGTAAACCAGATGATTGAGATTGGTCCCGGAATTGTTGATAGAGATGAAAACGGGGAAATCAAGTGCACACCGATATATTCTAAAATAGTTTCTTTGTATTCTGAGCAAAATGAGCTCCAGTATGAAGTCCCTGCAGGAGGTCTGATTTGGATTGGCACAACTCTTGATCCTACTTTGACAAATGCCGATAGCTTGGTTGGTCAGGTTCTTGGGGAGGTTCAATTCCTTCCCAGTCTTTTCTGTAAGATAGCAGTAAGTAATTAACTGAGCCTGCAAGAATCTTTTATGATTTTTTGCATCTAATTCTTGTTGAATTGAGGTGATGTATGATGTTTCAGGTGGGAGTCAAAATGTTGGAAGAACGAACAAAACTTGGCAGAGGAGAGATTGTTAAGTTGAACATACACTCTACCTCCATAGTTGCTAGAGTTTGTCAAGCATCGGCGGCAGGTGGCATTGTAAGACTGAAGGTGAAATCTCCTGTGTGTATGATGCAAGAAAGGTTTGCAATCAGTCGAAATGTTGAGAATCAATGGCGTCTAATTGCGATTGGAGACATCAGAGGCGGAACAACTGTTGATGGAAAAAAAATTTATCCACCACATATGCGAAGGTTGGGGTGGAATCTTTGATAGCCTGAAAAATGCTATGGCATCGATGTAAATCTTACAAGATTAGAGTTCTGACTCTGAGCTATGATACAACATTTTCCTGTACAAAATTTATCTCAGAACTTAACCCTGGAGTTACGTTTCTTTTCGCTTACCATATTGTCCATCTAAACTTGCACCAAAGAAGAAATTTACTTTCTTCTACCTGTGTCCTCTTGGAAGGAAAAGGTGAAAGCAACTCACTCCAAGCCTCAAAAATAATTTATTCCCTTGTATTCTGAATAAGCTCGAACCACTACAATCGGCGAATGAGAGGTCAACTTTCAGTATGTAAGAAAACCAACAAAGAAAGAAAGAATTCACTTAGAAATGGAATTACCTCTCTCAGTAAATCCGCGAGAGTCCTAGGGAGGGCTTCAATGTTTCTCAAGACAATGTAATATGGGAAGGGAAAAGAATCTAGATACTTTGAAACCTTGATCTCTTTACCTTGAAATGATAATTCCTGCAGGCGCAATAAACATTTCAGGAAACGAAAATTACAAAACTAGAGGCATTAGTAGACCTTCTCTAACATGAAAAAATATAATTAAAAAGTACCTTCAGGTCAATTATTGATTCTTGTGGACTATCCATATGCAGAAATGCGACCATTCGCCTCTTTACTAACAGATCTCAATAGAACACATTCAATAATTGGATATATTATAGACATTAAGAAGCTGTCTTATAATCGACATGAAATCTCTCAAGTTTCCTTCATGACAATTAACGTACCTTCTCATGGAACCGACCATCCCCAATAATTAAAACAAGTTGCTGTAGTGGGTTTTGTCCAGAAGGTAACCGCGCCTTTGCAGCTGCAGTATCAAGCATGTTGTTCAAGTACATCAACAGGTCAACAACTGGCTCATCTGCAATGGTATTCTCTTGCTTGAATGTCAGACCTGATATCATCTGCAACCAATTGATTGTGAAAGAAACAATAAGAACATTTTCAGTACATAGCCATGATAGGAGAACACTCTTAAGGTAAGGAAAAATGAGACAGCAATAACACCATTAACCTCATCATTTTCTAAAGAAAAGAAACATGTGATATCAGAAGACTAATGTAAAGCCCCATTCCTGATTTTAGTTAGATCATGAATTGTATTTAGTTAATTAGTTCTTTTTTTTTTTTTTTTTATTTGAGTTTTTGGCATTGTGGTAAGATAGGGGCATCTCTGTCAGTTTTTAAAGTTGCGTTAAGGGGTAAAAGCGATGAAATAAATCTTGATGGGTTTGCAGATTAAGAGGGAAAATTTTGGACATTTTTGCTAGGAAAAGGTTAGGTGGCAGGGTTAGATTGAAATTTAGGGAATATTTGGGGGCAGATATAATTTCAGAAAAATGTTTTGTTTAAAAGAGAAGAAATCTGGGCAGTCGCCCAAAGGAAGAAGAAGAAAACGAGAAATAGAGTCAGAGAGGAAGAGATTTTGGGTCTGTACACAGTGCATTATCAAATCGTGATCTGGAGCTCGTCCGATCGTTCTGATTTTTGGATATGTTGTTCGTGAAACACAACTCTACATTCTGAATGGTGGAGATCAAAATCCAAGCACTGTAATAGGCAGCCAACTATAGGATTAGAAAGGTGAGTAGTTTTAATAAAAACTTTCCTTAAAAATTTCAGATCTATGCTTGTATGTTATTTTCTAGTCTGCCATTTTTGTATTTTGATGAGGTTTGAGCAAAATGTGAAGCTTGCTTGATTTATTATTTTTCTTTGCATGTTTTCGGACTGATTCTAGAGTGGTTGTTTTGAGTTTTAAAGGGAATGAACTTTGCTTGCTAATTAAACTTGCATGCATTTGGCTGTTTCAATAAACTGTGATGGTGGCTGGATATTTTGGGTTGCATGCACTCAGCTGGACTGCATTTTAAGAGGTGCTTGAGTTATGTTTTTGGACTAAAAGTTGGTTGGCTAAATACACTTGTATGCTTCCAGTTGGACTGTCTTTGAGAAAATTGATTTCCATGGTGTTTTAAAATGCTGAGAGTTAAGGTATTTTGGCTGTTAAAATGTTAAAGAAAAGACTGAGATTTGTGAGGTTAGTAATAATTTTCTCGGTAAAAAGGGCTTTTTCTCAGTTTTGAAAGTATATTTTAAAAACTTGCATTTTACCCCCTATTTTCCATGAAATCTCACATGTTGGCATGTTTTATCCTTATAGGAAATATTCATATATTATTATTATTATTTTTCTCTTGGGTTTAATTATAATTATAATGTGTTATATGAGTTTTGACTTTTAAAAGTGATTTTTGTTTATGATTTATAAGCACATACGTAATATACTCTTGAATTACATGTTACTTGAGATTATGCATGAGATTGTTGTGGTACTAAAACCACCCTACGAAGTACCCATCCCCCAGAGATACAGATTTTTGGCTCTGCCCGAGCGATGTAGGACTCCGGCGGGTATGATAGTTTCAGATTTTGGCTCTGCGCATGCGTATGACAGATTTTATTGGCTCTGCCTAGGCGTTGAGTGGTCCGCCAGGTATGACAGTTTTTAAGGCTCTGGCCGCGCAATGATAGACCTTGCCGGGTATGATAGGTACGTCCCTCGCTCTGTCTGCGTGTGTGACGCCCACCAGGTATGACAGATTTTCCCTAGGGTACTAGTTGTGGTGAGAGTTTTTAATACTAAATGTTGAGGTTTTATATAGAATCCGATACAGTTAAAGGAAGTAAGTCAGAATACAGTTTAATAAGTGCAGGATGATTAGAAATAAATTATATATTGTATACGTGAATGGGGTGGTTGTTCTATTGCATATTCATAAAATTATATTGTTGCCATGATTTGCTTGAAAATTGTTGCATGTTATTATTATTATTTTTTAAAGGACTTTTATAAACCTCCCCCTTTTTTCCCACTCACTGAGTATTTCAGCTCACCCCTTTTTAAATGTTTTTCTGCGCACCCCAGGACTCGGAGATCATGCCGAGCAGTGAGCCTCCGCTCAGGGTTGTGCCACGCGTTGACATCTTTTATGTGGGTTTTATAATTATGTCGCATTGTAATTTTGGACTTTCGTTTCAAGAACTCATGTTTTCCATCATGTATTTCCTTTTGTTTCATATTTTGGAATGTGTAATATAAGTGGAAAACCTGATACCACAAGTTTCCCTAACTCTTTTCTTTTGTAAAACGAAAGATGATGCATGTTTTTTTTTTTTTAGATGTTGGAAATGGAAATACTATGATGTTATTTAGGAAAAGTAGGTCATTTAACAGGTTTCACGGTTTTTTTACATGGCACGTCTCGAGTATCCGAGTCTTGTGGGAGCGCCCGGATCTTACAAGACAAGGGAATTCGGGACGGGTCGTGTCAACTTGGTATCAGAGCATGGTTTTCGATTTTTAAGGGCATTTTTTTTTTTTTTTGGAAATTTTCATGCATGCCAATTAGTCCCTTAATGAAGCTTATTTCCATCCATGAGTTTTTTTTTAGAAACCAATTTGTTTATGTTTTGTAGATATCAGCATGAGTCAACGTGGCCAGCCTCGCACGAAATCCGTGAGAGAATTATTAGTTCCTATAGTGCTTTGGAGGGTGAGTGAGCCTAGGGAAGAGAGAGTAGAAGAGTCGGGTGCCCACAGGTCACGACTTCGAGGACCCCAGGAGGAATCAGATGCCGAAAATCAAAATGTCGAGGAAGGACCAGTGAGTGAACAAAATGAAGGGCTCCAAGGTGATGGGGATAACATGAAGCTGACTATGGATAGGCTAGCTCAGATGATGACTAGGGTAGTGCAGGATAGGATGCCTAGGCGTCGGGGAGAAGGAAAAACTATAGAGAGAGCGATAAAATTAGGGGCAACAGACTTTGAGGGGACGGGAGATCCCACAGATGCCGACTCCTGGATGGATCAATTAGAGCAAGTATTTGGGATGATGGAGTGCACCGATGACCAAAAACTACGGTTTGCTACCTTTCTACTTAAAGGTAGGGCTCGTCATTGGTGGAGATCGGTACAACTTAGATATGGGGATCCGACAACAATTACTTGGGTCAATTTCCATCAGGAGTTCTTCGATCATTATTTTCTTGTGGTGTATTAGGACGCTAAGCAGAGTGAGTTTCTTAGACTAACACAAGGAAATATGTCAGTGGAGGAATATTTGATTAGGTTTATTGAGTTATCTCGTTTTGCCTCACTTATAGTCGGAAATGAGAGAGCAAAATGTAGGAGATTTGAGGAGGGCCTCAGAGGTAGGATCGGAACAAAAGTGGCCTCACACTGCTACTCAGAGTTTGGGAAATTGACAGAGATAGCTATAAGAACTGAGAGTAATTGGGGAGAGTTTGATAAGAGAGAACCACGAAGACAGAAATGTAGTAACCGTGAGTAGACAGTTGGCGGCCCTAGTAATAGAAATCAAAAAAGAGAGGGTAGTTTTTCTGGGACCTTGAGCAGTTCAAGACGGATTCAAAGATATGCTCAGAGTCAACATTCAGGAGACAACAGTAATTGGAATATGAGGTCTCAAGACAATAGATATCAGAGTGGTGGTGCAAGTGAGAGTCAATGACCACCCTGTAACAGTTGTGGTAGGTTTCACTCGGGGCAGTGTCAGAAAGGAGCTTCAGGTTGTTATCATTGTGGGTAGTTTGGCCATATCAATTAAAACTTGGATCAATTAAAATACGGGCCTCATGGTCAAAAACAGTCAACATACCTGTAACCACGTCTGGGGTGGCTTGAGCATCTACTCGATCAGAGTAAAGACACGAACTTGAGTTTGAGGTCACCCTGTTCCTCTCTGTCTGGCATTATTACTACCTGCAACACTACCCTAGGCCCTCTGAACCTGAGATCTCTGTTGTCCTTGAAACTGGTCCCTATTTCCTTTGAAATTCTGTTGAACTAAGGCATTATCACCTGGGCCAAAATGGGACAATTTCTCTTGATATGGCCAAACTGCCCACAATGATAACAACCTAAAGCTCTTTTCTGACACTAGCCCAAGTGAAACCTACCACAACTGTTACAGGGTGGTCGTTGACTCTCACTTGCACCACCACTCTGATATCTATTGTCTTGAGACCTCATATTCCAATTACTACTGTCTCCTGAATGTTCACTCTGAGCATATCTTTGAATCTGTCCTGAACTGCTCGAGGTCCCAAAAAAACTACCCTCTCTTTTCTGATTTCTATTACTAGGGTCGCCAACTATCCACTCACGGTTTCTACGTTTTGGTCTTCGTGGCTTCCTCTTATCAAACTCTCCCAAATTACTCTCAACTCTCATAGCTATCTCTGTCAATTTCCCGAACTCCGAGCAGCAATGTGAGGCCACTGTTGTTCTGGTCCTACCTCTGAGGCCCTCCTCAAATCTCCTACATTTTGCTCTCTCATCTGCGGCTATCAACGGGGCAAAACGGGATAACTCAATAAACTTAATCAAATATTCCACTACTGACATATTTCCTTGTGTTAGTTTGATAAACTCACTCTGCTTAGCATCTTGATACACTACAGGAAAATAATGATCGAATAACTCCTGACGGAAATTGGCCCAAGAAATTGTTGTTGGATCCCCATATCTAGGTTGTACCGATCTCCACCAATGACGAGCCCCACCTTTTAGTAAAAAGGTAGCAAACCGTAGTTTTTGGTCATCGATGCACTCCATCACCCCAAAAACTTGCTCTAATTGATCCATCTAGGAGTCGGCATCTGTGGGATCTCCCGTCACCTCAAAGTCTGTTGCCCCTAATTTTATCGCTCTCTCTATAGTTTTTCCTTCTCCCTGACGCCTAGGCGTCCTATCCTACACTACCTTAGTCATTAGCTAAGCTATCCTATTCATAGTCTGCTCCATGTTATCCCCATCACCTTCAAGCCTTGCATTTTGTTCACTCACTGGTCCTTCCCCATCATTTTGATTATCGGCATCTGATTCTTCCTGGAGTCCCTGAGGTCCTGACCTGTGGGCATCCGACTCTTCTACTCTCTCTTCCCTAGCCTCACTCACCCTTCTGAGCATCTAGGAACTAATAATTCTCTCACGGATTTCGTGCAAAGCTGGCCACGTTGACTCATGCTGATATATACAAAACATAAACAAATTTGTTTCTAAAATAAAACTCATGGATGGAAATAAACTTCATTAAGGGACAAATTGGCATGCGTAAAATTTTCAAAAAAAAAAAAGATGCCCTTAAAAATCGAAAACCATGATTTGATACCAAGTTGACACAACTCGTCTCGAATTTCGTCATCCCGTAGGATCCGAGCGCTCCCACAAGACTCGAATACCCGAAATGTGCCATGTAGAAAAACTGTGAAACCTATTTAAAGACCTACTTTTCCTGAATAACATCATAGTATTTCCATTTCCAACATCTCAAAAAAAAAAAAAAAAAAAAAGACATGCATCATCATCGTTTTACAAAAGAAAAGAGTTAGGGAAACTTGTGGTATCAGGTTTTTCACTTATACTACATATTCGAAAAACATGAAACAAAAAGAAATACATGATGGGAAACATGAGTTCTTGAAATGAAAGTCCAAAATACAATGCGACCTAAATAGAAAACCCACATAAAAAGATGTCGACGCGTGGCACAACCTTGAGCGAAGGCTCACTGCTCGGCACAATCTCCCAAAGGTCCTGGGGGATTTAAAAAAGGGTGAGCTGAAATACTCAATGAGTGGGGGCAAGGGGAGGTTTATAAAAGTTCTTTAAAAAGATAAATAATGATAACATACAACAATTCTCAAGCAAATCCTTACCACAATATAATTCTATGAATATGCAATATGTGATTTATTTATAACCATCCTACACTCAGTAAACTGTACTCTGACTTACTTCCTTTAACTGTATCAGATTCTGTATAAAACCTCAACTTTTGGTATTAGAAACTCTCACCACAACTAGTACCTTGGGGAAAATTTGTCATACCTAGTGGGCGTCCCACACACAGGCAAAGCAAAGGACTTACCTCTCATACCTGGCAAGGTTTATCATCGCGTGGGCAGAGCCTCAAAAACTTTCATACCTGGCGGACCACTCAATGCCTAGGCAAAGCCAATAAAATCTGGCATACGCATGCGTAGAGCCAAAATCTAAAACTGTCATACCCGGTGGAATCTTGCATCGCTCGGGCAGAGCCAAAAATCTGTATCTCTAGGGGATGGGTACTTCATAGGGTGGTTTTAGCACCACAACAATCTCATGCATAATCTCAAGTAACATGTAAGTCAAGAGTATATTACGTATGTGCTTATAAATTATAAACAAATATCACTTTTAAAAGTCAAAACTCATATAACACATTATAATTATAATTAAACCCAAAAGCAAAATAATAATAATAACATATGAATAGTTCCTATAAGGATAAGACATGCCAACAACATGTATGATTTCATGGAAAATAGGGGGTAAAATGCAAGTTTTTAAAATATACTTTCAAAACTGACAAAAAGCACCCCATTTGCCCTTTTTACCGAGAAAATTATTACTAACCTCACAAAATCTCAGTCTTTTCTTTAACATTTTAACAGCCAAAATACCTTAACTCCCAGCATTTTAAAACACCATGGAAATCAATTTTTTTCAAAGACAGTCCAACTGGAAGTGTACAAGTGTATTTAACCAACCAACTTTTAGTCCAAATAAATAACTCAAGCACCTCTCAAAATGCAGTCCAGCCGAGTGCATGCAACCCAAAATATCCAGCCACCATCACAGTTTATTGAAACAGCCAAATGCATGCAAGTTTAATTAGCAAGCAAAGTTCATTCCCTTTAAAACTCAAAACAACTACTCTAGAATCTGTCCGAAAACATGCAAAGAAAAAAATAAACCAAGCAAGCTTCATATTTTGCTGAAACCTCATCAAAATACAAAAATGGCATATTAAAAAATAACATACAAGCATAGATCTGAAATTTTTAAAGAAAATTCTTATTAAAACCACTCACCCTTCTAATAGTTGGCTGCCTATTACAGTGCTTGGATTTCGATCTCCACCGTTCAGAATGTAGAGTTGTGTTTCATGAACAACATGTCCAAAAATCAGAACGATCGGACTGCAAACGAGCTCCAGATCACGATTTGATTATATACTGTTCACAGACTCAAAGACTAATATATCCTCTCCCTTTCTCTTTGTTCTTTTTTTTCTTCTCTTCCTCTCTCACTCTATCTCTTCCTCCCTTTTTTTTTTTTTTTTTTCTTTTCCTTTCTCCTTTCTCTCTTCTCTCTCTCTTTTCCTTTCTTTCTTCTGCTCTCGTTTTCTTCTTCTTCTTTTGGGCGAACTGCCCAGTTTCTTCTTCTTTTAAACAATACATTTTTCTGAAATTATTTCTCCCCCCAATCTTCTCTAAATTTCAGTCTAACCCCGCCACATAAGCTTTTCCTAGCAAAATGTCCAACTTTTTCCCTCTTGACACCTGCAAACCCATCAGGATTTATTTCTTCGTTTTCACCCCTTAACGAAACTTTAAAAACTGACAGAAATACCCCTATCTTACCTCAATACCAAAAATCAAATAAAAAAAAGAATTAATTAACTAAATATAATTGATGATCTAACTAAAATCAGGAATGGGGTTTTACACTTCAGGTGCTCCTGCATAGATTCAATCGAACACATTCAATAATTGGATATATTATAGACATTAAGAAGCTGTCTTATAATCGACATGAAATCTCTCAAGTTTCCTTCATGAAAATAAACGTACCTTCTCATGGAACCGACCATCCCCAATAATTAAAACAAGTTGATGTAGTGGGTTTTGTCCAGAAGGTAACCGCGCCTTTGCAGCTGCAGTATCAAGCATGTTGTTCAAGTACATCAACAGGTCAACAACTGGCTCATCTGCAATGGTATTCTCTTGCTTGAATGTCAGACCCGATATCATCTGCAACCAATTGATTGTGAAAGAAACAATAAGAACATTTTCAGTACATAGCCATGATAGGAGAACACTCTTAAGATAAGGAAAAATGAGACAGCAATAACACCATTAACCTCATCATTTTCTAAAGAAAAGAAACATGTGATATCAGAAGACTAACTTTGATGCCAGCCACTCCAGTGAAGGGCTGATCAAAATCATGTAGCGACCTGATGTTGCCCTTCTTTCCAAAGCTTACAACAGACAAGTTTCCCATTTCCAGTTGGGACATGCCTTGACACACAGTCACCAAGGGCAAAAGTTATCAACTCTTTAATCCATCTCTTTTACTCTCCTTTTCTTTTCCCCATCTCTAACTCTTTAACAGTTTGAAACTGGCAAAAGTTACATCCAGGAAAGGGCCTGCGTTTTAACTCACTCATTAAATACTTGCAGAGCTTTGTCCAAAATGATTTTAATTTTGCAGCACCCGGATGGAGCACTGACGACGACAATTACTAGTCTTTTAACGATTACGTTATCAGAATGCTCTAGTTTGTGCTATATAGATAATTGTATAGTTTTCAATTTGAGTTGAACATATTCAACATGAAATCACAACTGGCAGGCATAGTATAGCAGCAGCAAGATAGAAAGTAACAACTAAAAATAAAACGAAGAATGGCAACTTTTAAAAATAATTAAAACTAGAGTTCAAAAGGGCATTTATGCGCGGATAAGTTAAATTTGAACAGAGTGGAAAGTGGAAAGTAGAAGAGGGGAAATGAAAAAGTAAAGGTAAACTGCTCTGTATCAGAGCTTGAGGGACTACTCCAGAATTCTCTTCAATTAAACATATATAAAGCCAGCTTTCTCCAATATGTACAAAGATCAAATCAACGAAGAGTTACATTTTACCATTGATAAGCTCCCTAACTTCAGGAACCAACTCCGGGAAATTCTGGAAGCTTACATTGTCTATAACTTTGCTCTGCCAAATAAAAACATTGAGTCAATAAACGATCTCTAAAATACAAACACAATTATCAGATGGGGAAAAAAAGAAGAAGAACGCATGCCTTCAGCTCTGCCCGATCAAAACTTTCAAGTGCAAAAAGTCCCTCATACGTTGCAACATCTTGAGAAGCAATCACCTCGTTGTAGCTACTTCCCAGATCAGGACCCACTTCCAAGAACTGCACACATATGAAGTACAGAAAATACAAATTATCTCAACATGCCCCCCATACAATTTCTCCACCTAAAAAAAATTCCAAAAGGACCTGAACTCATTTCATCTAAGTCACAGTCCAACTGAAATTCAGTTAAATAATTCTTAACAGTTACACAAGTTAAGCACAAACATGTTGGAGTTGCCTGACCACTTCAGTATTAATGAACCACGCAAACATTTTCAACAGTTTGTGCCTTCTTCATGAAGAGTCATTAAAAGATTTTTTTAAGTTATTAATTTATTATTGGGATTAGGAAATCTTATAATATTATGTTTTAGTCTTTTAAACCGAGTGTATAACATACTTTTTTAAGCTAGTATATAAACAGATTTTTCTCTTGTAACGAGTGATAACAAATCATAAGATAAATAACATTCATTATAAACGAGAAAAGTGTGGCAGTATTGTAATAATATTAATATTGACTTTGTTGGAAGTAACCTGTTAATTTGGTGAACCAAGATAAAATCGTATGTATTTCTTCTTTCTCTTTACTGTTTGTGGTTTCTGTGTTTACTATTATTTTGGTTTCGTATTTCTCTTTTCTTTCAAAAACCAGACTAGCAAAAGAACATTAACATTCAAATTGAGACAGAAAAGGATGTTAGTATATGAATTGACATACCTTACGAGCTGCAAGGTCGTACTTTTTAGCCTCTAAGTGAGCCAATCCTGCAGCACAACGTAGTTTTGCAACCGTAACTGGTTCAAGAGCCTCTGGTTTTTGCTCCGCTTTGCTAACATAGCTTGTCAGATGAGTAAACTGACCCATCTCAATGCTAACCAAAATAGCTCTCATATGCATATGAATAATATGCTTCGACGTAGTGCAATAATCACGAGCACGAAAATAACTTTTAAAAGCATCCCCAAGTGCACCATGAGCATAGTAAAAATCTCCAAAATCGTTGTATCCCATTCTTATGCTTTCTTTAATAAAATTTGTCTGCAATAACATATACATATATGTATATACCTTTCGTAGCTTTTTATGAACTTATAATTTAAATATAACATTAAAAAAGCTCATACCTTATAAGCATTGAGTTCGGTCTCAATCTTCTTCTTTCGCTTTTCGGCTCTGTGATCCACCGAATCACACCAGGCCACGTCCATGGTATAGTTGGGGCCTAGTCTTCCATCAATTTTCTGCAAAACCTCTCTGAAGAGCTGTGTGTCCTCGCCTTTCTTAATCTCATGGTAGGCCATTCGTAGCGCCTCGAGCTGCATCGAAGCGTCGTCGCAACAGTGTTCGGCAATAAACATAAGGCGCGTGATCTTAGTCCTCCCTTGGTAAAGGCTGGCGTAGGCTTCGATGTCCAGCTGCTCACCGCTAATGATTGGCCTGTTACGTGACGATTCCTCATCGCCTTTAGAATAGATCTCCTGTATCAGTTCGTCTTCGGCTTCCATTACGTTAGAAGGGCGGTTATGGTTTGGTTGATGTACAATTGATAATTTGGCAGTTATTCATTCTTATTGGCTTGAGATGAGATTACTCTAGACAAATAACATATAGTCTATAGGCTTCTGTTTTTCTTCTTCAGAAAGCTTCTGATAATTTTTGCTCTCCTGACAAAGTTTGATGTGCTGTGCATTTTCAAATCCGACTCCGGCCTCCCCTCATTTGATTAACCAAGACCTGACGGTTAGTGAACCACGATGTGGCAGTTATAATAAATAGCAAAGCTGCTACCAGGCAGCCGCCCCCACCAACATTCTTTCTTGTTTTTTAAGTAGTAGTTTTGAGTTTAGTGATATATTTCTTTAAGTGGCAGCTAGGTTTTCTTAGATTCTTCTTAAGCGTTAGGGTTTTTATTCCAATCCCGATCTTCTTTATTTATACAAATAATCCCATCTGGGTAGTTTGTATATAAGAATTTGAAGTTAACTAGGATTATGTTTGTATATTGTATTCTTTTCCTTTTATAAAACCCCATCTGGGTACAACTTTGAAGCTCTTTAGGGTATATAAATTGTCTCTTGCCAAAGATCAAAATTCTCTTTTTCATCCAACAAATCCGAGTTATTTCTTCGTGATTAAGGTAAGGTTACTTGTTTATTTTATTTATTTTCTAAATACAAATATAATGAGAAAGAAATTAGCGTTTGGTTTGTGATTTTTACTTACATGATTTAGAATACTGAATTAGTCATTTGCCTGTGCTGTGCTTGAACGACGACATTCCAAGAATCAATTTCCTAGGGTTTAGGGTTTTTAATGTTTATCTATGAAGCTTGAATTCTTTTCTCTTTTTCTTTACAGGGAAGAATGGTGAATTCGGAAAAAACCCAACAACTGAGTTCTGTAGACAATAACTTTAGCAAATTACATGATTGTGTCATCGGTTATATTTTTTCCTTTCTTCCAATTGACGATATTCTCAGAACTTCTATATTGTCAAAAAGATGGAAATCTTTTTGGACCTCCATTCCCGACATTGTTTTCGATGAGACTAAATATAAGTTGAGGTCGAATATGAGGATAAGCTTTTTCCATTCTATAGAAACAATTCTTGACCTTCATAGTGCTCCATGTATAAGAAAATTTAGTCTCATTTTGAAGGATGACAGTATTGGTCCATTTCGTGTTAATTCATGGGTATCGACTGCAATAAGTCGTAAGGTTCAGGAACTTGATCTTTCTCTCGATTTTTCAATAGTGTTGCCTGATAGCCTTTTTACTTCTGAATCACTCAACATATTGAAATTGAATTTTGGTTTCAAGGTTCCTCTTTCCATACAACTCCCAAACCTTAAAACTTTACATATACGAGTTCGAGATAATCTATCTGCTCAACTTCTCGAAAAACTTTTCTCTAGTTGTCCAGTCATTCAGGAGTTGACTTTGCACATAGACAGATTGAATAACTCTGAGAAAATTACCATATCTAGTCCAACTCTAAAGACATTGTTGGTTGTTTGTCGTGATTCCTCTTTAAGAGAATTAGAGGATTTTGTTATGACAATTTATGCTGAAAAATTGAGCTATCTCAAATTCATAAATTGTGCAATAATGAAAGTTTTACCATGTAATTTATCTTCATTACATTATGCATACATTGATGAACAAACTTCGATACATGGGGTTAAGGAAATTATGGTTCAACATGCAATAAATCTCCTGGGTGGAATTCATTATGTCAAATTTCTGACACTGTCAAATGATATACTTGAGGTATGATATGATGACATTCCTTCTTTTGAGTATTTTTCAGTCATTGTTTCAGAAGACAAACATGAACATCTCATATCATTTCTTTTGTTTTTGTGTTAATTCTTTGAAGTATCTCTCTTATGAAGAAAATCTCCAAGTTTATCTTCCTGAATTTCGTTGCTTGACTCATTTGAAAGTGATTTGGGGGGAGCCTGATTATACAAATCATCAAGTGTTAAATACTATTCTTCAAAAATCTCCTAATGTAGAATCTCTTGAGATTCCTCAGGTAGTTATCTAAACTGCATTAAAATTCACGAAGCCTGTTGCAGAAAATATTGAATTTGCAATTGTTATCTATGCAGGTTCTATTCCCGAAAAATAATTCATTTTTCACAGATTTACCGCACTGTTTAACGTCTTGCCTAAAATCTATTAGTATCTCATACTTTGATTTGGATGTCATGGACGATGGATTCATAAAATGTGTGCTTGAGAATGCAAAATTGTTGAAGAGAGTTACAATCATTTGTTTTGAAGACTACGCTACAGATTTAGAGATGCAGGAGGAGATCATGTATCAGTTACAAGCAATATGCACCTCAACAAGTTGTAGTTTTGTAATAAAGTTTTGCGAGAACTGGTTTCTCTGAAATATGACATTTTCTGATGATTTGATTTACCTTTGTTCGTAAGTGTGATTTGCTTTCTTGCACTGAAACTGCAGGAGAAAAACTGAAGTTGATCATACATATTGAACTCAAAATATATACTTCTGTTCACTCTGGTGATTTCACCTTCAGTCTTACTCCTGCCGATACATCACAAAATCTAGCAACTGTGAAGCTGGAGTTAATGTTCAGCCTCAGAATCTCCACTTTCATTTGAAACATCAACCAAGATGCATTTTTTTAGCTGCCGATGATAAACACTAAAATACAAATTCTCTCGATTCAACCTCCCCAAGAACCTGACCAACCAAGCTTTCAGTAAGTGACTGTTGAGAATCAATGGCATCTTACTAGGGACAACTGTTGTTGACAGGAAACAAATCCCACTTTCCTAATTGAATTTAATATACAAAAATAATTCCTTAAAAAATCGTTAGAATGTCAATCAATTAAGTTTATTAATTTCCATATGAATGTATGTGAAGGTGAGAATAAATGTTACAAACTATAGTGAATCCAGATACATTTTAATCATCCTCTAGTTTATTTTAAGTGAACGAGTTTGCGTACTTCAATCTCTGAAAACCCCAGTTCTGAAATCCTAAAGCCCTAGTCTCGCTACGAAGCCCTTTTTTTTTTTTTTTTTAAACTAGAGTGTCTGAGTCAACTACTAATTTTCGAAAGTTATTGAACACCCGAAAAACTCTAATCTGAAATCCTAAATGCGTAATCTCCATTTAAAAAGCTCAGTAGAACTCAACTAGAAAGAGAATCCTTATTCGAGTGAACTCAAATTAAGAGAAGGAATCATAACTCCTTTAGATTTAACATGACTTTGTATATATATATTGACAATAACGGATTTTCCATGTGATGAAGATGTCAAGTTGCAAGCAAGAGTACATGATAGAAGTAAAGTGGGATCTACTCGATCCTGAAATTATTTCACGTCAGCCCACCATTAATATTGGTAACCCTTTCTTTACGCAATTGTTTTTAATTTTCTGATTTCAGTTGTCATGAATGATTTGGTGTTTTTCCAGGCGTTATAGGTCAAGCGGGATGTGGCAAATCAACTTTTATTAAGGCAATATGTGAGGTCGGCGTCTCTAAATTTAACACTAGTAAATTACAAAGTCGTCAATTTTTGCTGTTAATCTGACAGGTTTTCCTTTTTTTTTTTTTTTTTTTTCTTTTTGTAGAGAGATCAGTTGGAGAGGATTGCGACCATGAATCTTGCATTCGCAAATGCAAAAATATACAAATGTGAAAACGATGAGTGTCCTCCACCATTATGCTACAAGTATGTGTGGACATCCTATCGGCAGTTTGCCTTTGTGTATCGTGAGAATTTTCATTCTTGTGACAGTTTTTTTTTTTTTTTATTTGTCTTTGTAGGGCATATGGAAGTGGGAAGGAGGACAGTCCTCTGTGTGAATTGGTTGGGTTTCAGAACTGCCGGATGAAATTACTCAGGCACGTCTCTTTTGTAGAGTGCCCAGTAAGTAGAAACTGCTGATATGTATATATATATATTTTTTTTTTTTTTTTGTTTGCTAATAAACAATTTTACTGCTTCAGGATGATCTCAATATTCTCATGCCGATGTTGATTACTTCAGTACCAAGTATACAAGGAGTATTACTTATAATCGATGCCAACGAAAGGTTTCCCCAAAAGCAAACTTCTGATTTTTTAGCTGCTCTTAAAGCTGTTGGCCTCAACCATATTATAATTCTTCAAACCAAAGTGGATTCCATCAAGGAAAGTATTGCCATGGACCGACTTGAAGCTATTAAGAAATTTATTAAGAGAAGAATTGTTGGTGAAGCACCTGTGCTGTCAGTTTCTGCAAAGTGTAAGTATAACATTGAAGATGTTTGTGAATATATTGTGAAAAATATTCCTCTACCTCAGCACTTAGTAAAACGGCCTTGTGTGAGTATATTTCGATCGATTGATGTAAGTAAACCTGCACCAGAGATTGGTGAGACAAAAGGTGTTGTGTTTTGTGGAAGTCTCCGTAGGGTAAGTATCACCTCTAGTACTTTGTTCTCTGTTAGACTTGAATATCAATGTTCGAATCCCTTTAAGGAGGTGGAGAGGGCCTTGTTCGAGTTTCAATTCTGTAAGTTTTTGTTTGCAGGGTGTTTTGAAGGTAAACCAGATGATTGAGATTGGTCCCGGAATTGTTGATAAAGATGAAAATGGGGAAATCAAGTGCACACCGATATATTCTAAAATAGTTTCTTTGTATTCTGAGCAAAATGAGCTCCAATATGCAGTCCCTGCAGGAGGTCTGATTTGGATTGGCACAATTCTTGATCCTACTGTGACAAATGCCGATAGCTTGGTTGGTCAGGTTCTTGGGGAGGTTCAATTCCTTCCCAGTCTTTTCTGTAAGATAGCAGTAAGTAATTAACTGAGCCTGCAAGAATCTTTTATGATTTTTTGCATCTAATTCTTGTTGAATTGAGGTGATGTATGATGTTTCAGGTGGGAGTCCAAATGTTGGAAGAAAGAATAAAACTTGGCAGAGGAGAGATTGTTAAGTTGAACATACACTCTAGCTCCATAGTAGCTAGAGTTTGTCAAGCATCGGGGGAAGGTGGCATTGTAAGACTGAAGGTGAAATCTCCTGTGTGTATGATGCAAGAAAGGTTTGCAATCAGTCGAAATGTTGAGAATCAATGGCGTCTAATTGCGATTGGATACATGAGAGGCGGAACAACTGTTGATGGAGAAAAAATTTATCCACCACATATTCGAAGGTTGGGGTGGAACCTTTGATAGCTGAAGAAAAATACTATCCTGAAAAATGCTATGGCATCGATGTAAATCTTACCATATCAGAGTTCTTTATGAAAGTAACGCATTTATGAACCAGTATGTCAGATTAATTTTCAAAGGAATATAAAATTAAAAAAAGATTTACCTAAGTAAGAAGTTATGAATTGTTATCAGTAAGTCAAATGACTAGAATAATAATGTAGTATTCAAGTACCAGATTTCCCCAGAGACTTCTTAAAAAATGTATCACAAGAACCATGAGAAAAAAATATGGCCAATCAGCCCATCTTTATTGATGATAATTCCGACTTCATCATATAGAATTCTCTGATACAAAAAATTATACTCTATTCTGACTCTGAGCTATGATACAACATTTTCCTGTACAAAATTTATCTCAGAACTTAACCCTGGAGTTACATTTCTTTCGCTTACCATATTGTCCATCTAAACTAGCACCAAAGAAGAAATTTACTTTCTTCTACCTGTGTCCACTTTTCAAAACCGAGAATGATTATTTCATCGTGCTCTTGGAAGGAACGGGTGAAGGCAACTCACTCCAAGCCTCAAAAAATAATTTATTCCCTTGTATTCTGCATAAGCTCGAACCACTGCAATGGGCGAATGAGAGGTCAACTTTCAGTATGTAAGAAAACCAACAAACAAAGAAAGGATTCACTTAGAAATGAAATTACCTGTCTCAGTAAATCCGCGAGAGTCCTAGGGAGGGCTTCAATGTTTCTCAAGACAATGTAATATGGGAAGGGGAAAGAATCTAGATACTTTGAAACCTTGATCTCCTTACCTTGAAATGATAATTCCTGCAGGCGCAATAAACATTTCAGGAAACGAAAATTATGAAACTAGAGGCATTCGTAGACCTCTAACATGAAAAAATATAATTAAAAAGTACCTTCAGGTCAATTATTGATTCTTGTGGACTATCCATAAGCAGAAATGCGACCATTCGCCTCTTTACTAACAGATCTCTAACCCAGCGCTTCAGGTGCTCCTGCATAGATTCAATCGAACACATTCAATAATTGGATATATTATAGACATTAAGAAGCTGTCTTATAATCGACATGAAATCTCTCAAGTTTCCTTCATGAAAATAAACATACCTTCTC
>CM047910.1:4210637-4309951 GCA_026229545.1 Pistacia atlantica | reverse complement strand
TAATCTATATTTTTAGTAAAAAAAAAAGTTCCTGAAACAAACGCAATTGTCTTGGTTTTTTTAAATGCAACCGCAAGTGTAAAACTATATCTTCATGCAGTTTTACGATCCGCAAGTGTATAATTATTTTCTTCATGCAGTTTTACAATAACCGACTCAAGTTTTGCCCTTACCAACTCTTATGACCTCAACTTTCCCTCTCATCGTAGCCAAGTGAAGATAGACTCTCCCTCATTGATCACCATCCAAATATGCTGTTAGAATATTATGACTTGTTTTCCTATTTGTTCCATGTAAAATTAGATCTCTTTAGGAAATCTATTTAAAGAGGAATGCAATCGTATAGGAATAAAACTATGGTAGTTCTACTAGGAAAAAAAAAAAAAAAAAAATGGATTTCATCTAGGAGTACAATATCTCATTGATCGCCTATAGGTGCGAATCAATTTAAGGTTACAAGAAGATATGAAAACATAAGACATATATATATGATATAAAGGTTCATTAAAAACCATGGGTTGAGTGTTTGTTAATTAACAACTGTCTTTGGTATTGGGTTTATGATGTGTGTACTCTTCTATATCTGTGTTGATGTTATAATAGTGAATTTTTCTCTCATCTGTTAATGTAGACAACTTATATTGAAGCACGCTAAATATTGTATCTTTTCATGTGGCCGTCAGCGGAAGCTAAGATCAGATACTTCTTAATGAGTTTAAATGAAGGTAGTGAATGAAATTTTATGAAGAATTAATACATGGATGTTTTGAATCAATGTGTTCAACGTGTTAGATATTTGTGAATCTTATTTATTAATCTATAAGCTGCATGTCGTGCTCGTATTAACTTTTTTTTTTTTTTCCTTCTGTTATTTTTAACTTGTTTTTTTTTTATCTCATCAGTAATTTGTATGGCCTTGATTTTAGTTTATTTAAATTTGGAAAGACATCGGATACTTCTTAAGGCATGCTTCCATGTCTCCCCAAATTTGAATCGCTTCACTTTTATTTAACATAGAATTTGATGAGACGTAATGGGATCATCTGAAACTCGCTGAATCATATCCCTTCATTTTACAATTGTTAATTTAAGACCCACATGGATTTAGCAAGATTGTGGTGGCAACCACTTTTGTTATAATTTTTAGCCTTTTAACTACATCTACAAAATTATTATGATTGGTAAATAATATTCTTGATGTCATGATCACGTCACCGGTCCGACCGTAGGCCGACCCTCCGACCGATTCAACGTACGGTCTCATTCTCAAAACATTGTTTCGGGCCACATATAATAATTAATAAAATAGTAATTAGTTGTTGACTAGCTACAGCTAGTAAACGATAATGATGGTAGTGATCTTTTATATCTACTTATGAAGAAGACAAAGAAAAGAAAAGGAAGAGAAGAAAAATATTAATGGCAAATCCATCTACACCCTTGCACATCTCAGCTTCTCTTGGCGATCTTGATGCAACCAAAAGACATTTAGCTTCAGATCCTCGATCTGCCACAGCAGTGGACTCTGGCGGCCGCACAGCTCTTCATCTCGCCGCTTCCGAGGGGCACATGGATATCGTCAAAGTGTTGTTGACAGCAAATGGAGAAGCTTGTTTGAAGGCTGATGAAAGAGGGAGAATCCCTCTCCATTTGGCTGCAATGAGAGGGCAAGTTGAGGTTATGGAAGAGTTGATAAGCCAAAAGCCTTGGTCGATTCTTGAGAAAAAGCATGGATGTACAGTTTTACACTTGTGTGCTAGGTATAATCATCTCGATGCTCTGAAATTATTGCTGGAATCGACTGATATTGACGATAAGTTTATCAACTCTACTGACCCTAACAATGAGACAATATTGCTTACATCTGCCAGGCTAAAACAATTTGAGGCATCAGCCCCGATTTCTTTTTTCTTTTCTATTTTTTTTCTTTTTTTCTTTTAAATATTTTTAATTTTCAGTTTTTATAAGAAAGTGTTTTCTAAATCTAACTATTAGGTAAAGAGTAAAGTAAAAAGGGTACTTGTGATAAAGTTCTTGAACGTTTGTGAGTTTTTAAAAATTTGAAGACCTTAAGTAATTTTAGGAAAATGTGTTTGGGTAAGCGGAATAAATGAGTAGGTATATTATATTAATATGTTTGGTTAGGAGAAATAAATTGGTGGGTATATTATTTAAATTACTAAATTACCCTCTTTTTAAATATTAATATATTTTTATTTTTATTATTAATTTTTGAATAATTATTTAACCTCCAATATTTCAGATTTAGCTAAAACACTTCTGCTTATATAAAACTTTAATTTATAACAAAATCACTCCCATTACCCTGTCGCCGCCACAAACCACAGTTGAAAGTTGTCTAGAGTCGCCGTGAGTTGCCCACCATGATCGCGAGGCTTCAATATGGTTGTTTTAGGCCATATTGATGGCTGAAAATGACCATATTAGGCTAGATCTGGCCAGGTTAGATCTATTCTGGCCATTTCCAACTAGATCGATGGATCTGGCCTGGTCAGATCTAGCTTGATATGGCCATTTTTGGCCATCAATATGGCCAAAAACCACCATATCAGAGCCTCTCGGAGCCTCCCAGCGACTCTTGGTCATTTTTAGTATCTTCAACAATTTTTCAGCGGTGATCCGTAGTGGTTGGCTCGCTATTAGGCTGGTCATAGTGGTGGTCTGTAACTTGTTTTAAGTATAAGGACATTATTGTTCAAAAACTTAATTTAACAAGGGTAAAATTGTAATGGTAGATTAATGTAAATTGATTTTAAAACAGGGGCATTATTGTCCAAATTTTTTATCAATAAGGAATAGAATTGTAACAAAAATAAGATTACCTTGGTAATCTTACAATACCTAAGAAAATGGAGGTAATCAGATTACCTCCGATATTACCAACAGTAATTACTGTTGGTATAACCAAAATCTTATATTACTTGACAACCAAATGTAGAAATAAGGGGGCGTTTGGTTGGGGGTTATAAGAGATTACTGGGGTAATGTCATCTTATATTACTTGATTACCATGTTTGGTTGTCAAGTAATATAAGATACCAGTAATCTTTAAATACCAATAGTGATTACTATTAGTAATATCAGAGGTAATCTGATTATCTCCATTTTCTTGGGTATTCTGAGATTACCAGGATTATCTTTTTTTGTTACAATTTTATCCCTTATTAATAAAAATTTTGGACAATAATACCCCTAATTTAAAACAAATTTACATTAATATCCTATTTCAATTTTACCCCTGTTTAATTAAAATTTTGGATAATAATGCCCTTATATTTAAAATAATTTACAGCAACCACTGCCACCCAACCACCACCACCATTGCCACCTAGCCACCATTGTTGACAACTACCATGGGCCGCCGACGGAAAATCATCGGAGTCCCTAAAAAAGAATGAGACTCGGTGGGAGACTCCGGAAGGCTTAGATATGGTTGTTTCTGGCCATATTGATGGCCGAAAATGGCTATATCGAGGCGATGCCGCATGCGCCTAGATCCTTGGCCATTATCGGCCAGATCTCGTCCAAATCGGCCGTTGCGGACCAAATCCAAATCGCTATTATCGGCCAGATCTGTAACGGCCAGATTTGGACGAGATCTGGCCTGATATTTCCATTTTCGGCCATCAATATGGCCTGAAACGACTATATCGAAGCCTCTTGTTCACGGTCAGCTATTGATGGAGACTTTCGGAGACTTCCGATGATGGTCTACGGTGGCGACAGGCGGTGGCAGGTGGTGGGGGTGATTTTGTAATAAATTAAAGTTTTATATAAGCGCGGGTGTTTTAACTAAATCTGAAATATTGGGGGTTAAAAGAAATTATTCAAAAATTAATAATAAAAATAATATTATATTAATATTTGAAAATGGGACAATTTGGTAATTTAAATAACATACCCACTAATTTATTCCCCATAACCAAACATATTAATATAACATATCCACCAGCTAACCAAACACATTTTTCTAAAGATTCTCAATAATCCTCCAAGATAATCTATCTTTCCAGTGATTCAACATTCCTAGTAATATAATATTCTTGAATCAAACGCCCCTTAAAAGTAATATAAGATAAAATAATTCCAGTAATCTACCTTCAACCCAACGCGCCCTAGGGTATCCATGATATTCTCACTTATACAATGCCTAATTATAATTTGTTCTTGTTTTCTATTAACCAGTAGTTCCTTTAATGAAGTATTTAAAATTTTTGTCGTTTTTTTTCCTTCAAATTTTGTACCTTAAATAATAATATCTCTTTCATTAAATAAGTGATAGAAACATTTTTCTTTTTTCAGTTTCTTAATTGCTTATAAACAGTCTACTAAAGAGAAAAAGAAGTAGCAAATTTGTTCTCTTGTACACATATAATGGAGTACTTTAAATTTGCTCTAACGAAAATGAATTTTTTTTGAAGTAATATAAATTCATTGGTTATGACGTGGATGGTTTTTGCAGATGGTGTCCTACTTGGTTTCTCACCCCCGAATATCAGTTGATTCAAAATCTCTTGCAAAAGCATTTGGGTTTGGGAATCCTCCGAATGATGATCAATATGAAAAACTAAGAGGCAATTTGATGGTGGTGGCCTCTCTGATTGCGCAAATGAGTTTCCAGGTAGCAACAAATCCTCCAGGTGGGTTCTGGCAGGTTAACACCGAAAAGTTTGATGAAGGTTGCCCCAAGGGCTTCGGAATATGCAAAGCTGGAACTTCAGTATTAGCATACACTAGTAAAAGGGATTACCACATGTTTACAGCTTGCAGCACCCTTTCTTTTGTGGCATCACTGAGCGTAATTCTTTTGCTTATTAGTCAAGTTCCTCTCCGAAATAAGTTTTTTGTTGGGATTTTGATCATTGGCATGTGGAGTTCAGTCACATTAATTGCAGGTGCCTACATTTTCTCAATGCGCATGGTTCAGATGCAAACTGACGATGAAATATTTTCTCGTGTATTCTCGCTTGCTCCCATCTTTTTGGCTTGGTTGATTTTTTCTTTAGTTTCTTATCATGTATTTCAATTTGGAATCTGGCTGATATTTCACAAGAACGATGCCATTGATAAGAGCTGTGAAATTTTGGATTCCCTGGTGAAGAAGATGAAGAATTTGAGATCCAATGCTGTGAACACGCTAAAGAATTTGAAATCCAATGTTGTGAACAAGCTAAAGAATTTGAAACCCCATGTGTGCTGCCAAGAACAGAGGCCTACAGGAACCGTCGTCTAAGAGGGAGGAGATGTACTACACCTTCCTGTTTAATTTCGCTTATTATTTGAAGTGTGTTTAACATGTATGGTAGGTTTTGTTTCTTTCGTTATTTTGTTGACGTTCTGTAATATATTTTCAAACACTTATTTCTAATCAATTAGCGAGTTAACGAGAATGAACTATAATGGAATGTCAATATTTAATTGTCCTCTTTTATGATGCAGATATCCACACCGGAATATAAATTAAAGATATACAATATTTTGATTTTACTTGATAGTTTAAGATTTTGGATGTCATTGTCTAAATGTTTAAAGTTGAATCTTCCATTATAACTTGAGCTTGGAGATCAAGTGATTCTCCATCTAGTTGCACTTTTACGGACTCATGGAATTGCTGAAATTCTAATAACCGCAAAAAACTGAAATGTGTAAGAGTGTGAGTGAAACTATGTGAAGAATGATAGAACCTGCCTTTTGTTAACATATGAATATGAGAAGAAAAAATGTGACATTAATTTAGATATCATCCGAACATGAAATAAGAATATGTGAATTATTCTTATTCCTAGTTATGCTGAGATGTTATTTTCTTTTCTTTATTATCGAGATTATATCATTATTTGTAATATTGTATTAACATACATAACCAGTACAATTTTGTATAAATAGGTGCTGTAAACATGAAGAAATTCATTCAATATACAAAACACTTTCTATTGGCATACTCTAACATCTCAATTGTCTCTCTTTCACCTCTCTGTTCTTCACCTTTATCAATCTCGTCAAGGCGTCTTCACGCTTTACCAGGCATAATGCTTTAACTCTCTTAAATCTAAAATTCAAAAAAGTCACAAACAGGAAAGGGCCTACCCAAAATCACTCATTAAATTGTTGCAGAGTTCATCTGTTCCTTTGTCTGCTTTTCCATATTTATTTTGATTTTGTAGCACCCAAAATGAAGCACTCAAGAACACAACTACTATCAATAAAACAAATGTCATCGTAATTGTTACTAAACAAGAGAAATTTTAGCTGTTAATTAACGCTGTTAAATTCACTATTAACTTACGGTCACGTTTTTGTCGTTAACTGTTTGACAATAGTTTCACTGATATTTAACGCCATCAATTTCACCACCATCCAACAACTATTAGGTTTGCGTGAACCAATGATCATTTCACTTGTCATTTACTAATGGACATTGGTTAATGGGTTAATTAACATATATTTGTTTAGTCATTATTTAACAGTCGTTTATTTCACCGTTATTTAACAGTCGTTTATTTCACCGTCAATTAATAGCTGTTAACGTAACCGTTACAAGAAAGATGTTTTTTTTTAACGAAAGACATAACCGTTACTATTGTGAAGATCAAATTTTGCTTCCCTGCCAAAGCCCTGTTTGATAATCTCGAAATATGTAAAATCAATGGGAGCGGTTCCTTGATCAAAGCAGCACATCCGCCCTACAATCCTTGCTACATGCCTTCTCTTCATCATAACCGTCAGGCTCCAGCAGTGGCGGTCGGCGGGCCTCCTTCGGATCAAAATCATTAAGAACTGCTCTTTGGGAAGTTCTTCGCATGCTTTGGATACAAATGCCCGATGTCGTTTAGCAATTGTATCGGCTACAAATAAACTTCATGGCCCTTGTTTTACACTAACAACTGTAGAGATAGGAGATTTCAATATACTTTGCTTACTGTATATTATTGAAAACAATCATGATTTGATTTTTTTTTTTTTAATCTAGGGCTGCTTCATAGGCACAATAGTCACAATTTCAGTGGTACCTCGTAGTAGAACTTTTTTTGACTAACAATTTCAGGGCTTACTGTATATACTATTGTGTATAAATTTTTTTCCGAATAATTTAATTATTAGTAATTATATTTTATTTTTCTACTGAAAAAAAGATATTATAATGTTAAAGTTTCGAGGGCATGTGATTAAGACTTTGGAGAATCAAAATATATTACATTCATTAATTATCTGATTAATTAAGTGTATAATTAGAATTAGGATCCAATTAAAAGTGTTTTAATGTTGTTAAAATATTTATTTTTTAATAAAATGATATATTTGATTGAATAAATTTACTTAAAGTATCAAATTCTAAGCATATTTATAGTAACTTAGCAATTATATATGATAAATTGATAAATATTAGTACATTACTTAATTAAATGGTTAGATATTTAATTAACTTTTCGACAAATTCTAAAACTTCATTTTCACTCTAGTAATTACAGTATTAGATAATATTTTAAAATTTAATTCCCAAAATTAATTCCACAACTGTACTTTGGTGTAAAAATTTAATAGTTTATATATATATATATATATATATCCAAGGATTTGTGACTGTAATTAGACACAAGTAAATAAGTAATAAAAATTAAAAACTACTCTCGTTTTCTTAATTTTTTTAGTGGTGTATTTGTAAATTTGTAAAGTTTATTTGTCATTTTTTAAATTAATAGAGGGGTAATTAAAATTTTCTAAGGTACTGGATAAGGAACCAGAACTTGTATTTCAGGTTTTGGTTCCAATCATAGGAACCAGTTGGTTCTGGTTCTGGTTCCTTTAAACAATGCAAGATACCCATAATTATTCACCCCTAATTATTGGAAGTCATTGAATGACCATGTGAAGATATCAAATTAAAGTATTACAATCATTCATCGTGAAGTAGATGAATATTAATTCCAAGTAAATTTTGTTGATCTAAACTTAATTTATCAATTAAAAGAACATTAATATTAGAAGATATTTATGTCAAATTAGTTAGTGGATTTCTAAAGAATTAATTATGGATTAGGCAGTTATTAAATAAAAAAATGTTCTCTTTGTCTTTTAAAAGCATGTACTTGTTGGCTTGTTTCATGCAATTCTCGTTATAAAATAAAATAATAAAAAATAAAAAGTTCTCTTTCATCTTTTAAAAGCGTGTACTTGTTGGCTTGTTTCATGCAATTCTCTTCTCTTTTGGTAGCTTACCTCGATGTTTAAATTTATCGATTGTGAAACACTAAAGCAAAGTAATATATGTAATAGAAGAATAATATTAAGTTTACAATCTAATCTCATAATCTTCTCTCACAATTTCTGACATGACAATTTATAATTGATTAACTCGTAAATAGATATACGAGACTCAAAGCAAATTGACGAATTGCGACCTATTATGTTGAGGGCTGTGAAATAAGGTTATAAGATTGGATTACGGACTTAGCATTACCAATAGCATAAACATTTTGTATAATCATTTAATTAAAGTTCCGAAATGTGTAAGGGAGTTTCATGCTTGCTTCATATAACAGCATTGAGCAAACGTTAACAGCTAGCGTAGAATTACTTCATTTGAAATATCTGAAAGCTTATATTTAACTATATTTATTTACAGGATGCCAGGTTCCTGGAAGATTTCAGCTTTGATCCTTCAGGTAAGCCTTCACTGGACTTGACTTGTTCTTCTGGAGGAACAACCAATGTCCAAAAAATTAAGGAATAATAGATCCAATTATTTAGAACTTGATAATTGAAGTAAATATTATTCAATCAAATCTACTATTTTATTCAAAAATTATTATTTTAATAAAATTAAACCACTTTTACTTGAATTTTAATTCTAATTATACACTTAATTAATAAAAACTTTTAAGTTTGACATTACATTATAATACATTTTTTAAAATATATTTATATAATGTTTATTATTCAATTATTTAACATAATCCACCCTACCCACTTCTTAGCCACGTCACCCACGTGTCTTCATTGATCATTGCCTTCTAAATTTTTTATGTAAAATTCAATAGACCCCCATGCTTTACTGATGTTCGTTCCAGTCCTGATTCCAATATGTGTTCTATCCTGGGTACCCGACCTCGGTTCCCATTCTAGGTTTTGTTCGGGTCCGATTCTTACCCGTACAAGAATCGGAACCAGACTAGTAAGGTGGTGGTTCCAAAAAATTGGAACTGAAACCTACCCCATGAAGGTTAGTTCCGAGTAGGATCCAGTTTCAATTCTTGTTTTATCCACCGGTTTCGAGTAGAACCATTACCCATGATCACCCCAACTATTACAGGTGGAGATATGCTTCGTCCAAGGAGCAAGAAGGGTGGAGCATCCTCCTCACTTAGTTCTTAAATCTTCTTCTTTGGTGCTTTGGATATGTTGCACGATAAAGAAAATTATATTCTCAAATCTTTGATGCCAAATTTCAAGAATGAATCATTTTACATTTCCTTCTTTATACAGATTTCGTCTTTATTGTAAATATTTTCTTTTCATTATGTTACATTCTTTTCTTGTATAAATTCACAACAATTGTACATGGAAATACACAACAAGGAGATACAAACTTCTTCTTTACTTCACATCTAGTATTTGAGCTTTTTCTCGTAAATTCTGCCTTCTTTAGCTCAAATTCTCTTTACAACTTTACAATATGCCTTAAGGCTTAAACTTTACAATTTGCCCAAGTAGTGGACTCTGGCGGCCGCACAGCTCTTCACTTTGCCGCTGCCGAGGGGCACAAGGAGATCGTCCAAGTGTTGTTGAAAGCAAATAAAGATGCTTATTTGAAGGCTGATGAAGATGGGAGAATCCCTCTCCATTTGGCTGCAATGAGAGGGCGACTTGAGGTTATGGAAGAGTTGATAAACACCAAAGCTCAAAGCACTGAATCACCCAGCAAAAAATGGAAAGCTGCTCTCAAGAAAGAAGCACAGACTCAATCAACAACGTCTGAATGGACGAAAAAGTATATGAAGTACAAGAGTAACTATTATGAAAATATAAGAGATGGTGGCCACATTGATTGAAACCACGAGTTTCCAAGTAGCAACAAATCCACTAGGTGGGAATTGGAAAACTGACACAACCAATCAAAAAGATCAAAACTGCACAAAGGGAGCAGTAAAATGCATTTTTGGAACTTCAATAGATGAATACACTCATGACAAGTTAATATTTTTCAGCATCACTAAGCATAATCTTGTGGCATATAGTTCAGGAATAATACCCAGCCGTATTATTCACGAACTATATGCCTCAAATGTTTTATTCGCGAATTATTTCCATATTTTTCTCGTATCCAAATTTTTGTCGAATTTTTACAAACGTATTTTTCACCATTTGCTGTATCATACCCGTAAAATCTCATACCCTTTTTCTATCGTACTTTTGTATTTGAAATGCTATATTGATTTTAACGAGGTGGTCCATGAAAAGTGCTAGAACTAGGATTGATAATGCTATATTTTTCAAAACGTATTATTGACAATGTTCCGTATTAAATCCGTATATACCTATACCGTATTTTTCCCGTATCCTAATTTTATGGCTGAATTTTTATAAATATATTTTTTACTATTTGCTGTATCATATGCCTAAAATTCTCATACCCTTTTTTTTTTTTTTGGTTGTACCATATTTACTAACTAGGCTCATGGCTTTGGGCTGGGTTGCTTTCAGCCATAATTTTTATTCACTCACTTAGATTTTGTTGGCGGGTGGTGAATAAGCTGCTCATGGGTGTGATTTATATGGTTAGATGTTGATGTTGTAAGAACGAGCAACACCATGATCAGCTTATGGTGAGAGTTTAAGAAGAAGACTAGATTCTACCTTTATGTATACATAAAACTTTTGTTACATCCCATAATGACGTTAATGAATAAGAGGTTGAGTGTTTATAAACACATTAAGTAAATGTGTTTTATATTACAATAAAGATTGGCCCACAATCTGTTCTTACAAACTCTATCTCACAATTCTAACGTGGTAGTTTACAATTGGTTAGTTCGCAATTAGTCAGATAGAAAAATTCATCAGAAACCAATCGTGAATTACCACGTCGAGTTTATGCAATTAAGTTGTAAGTGTAGTATTGCTCTTTAGATGATGATATTGGCATAGAGTCAAAAACCTTATTACTAGCTGTAGAGGTGGCAGTGGGCTGTGCCCTAGTTAGTAAATACACGTTTTATACGCGAATTATACGGTCAGTCATATAATTCGCGTATAAAACATGTATTTACGTATTTTGATAATGGCTGCCGAATTATTTGCGAATTATTGGAATATCCGTATAATTCGCGGATTATTCGCAAATTATTGCCCAAAAAAAAAAAAATGATCCAAACCAGTAATAGATCTATGACTGTTAAAACACAAATCAATGACCCAAATCAAACTTCTCGTGTCAAAACACAGACCCTCACATTCAATAACAGATCCAAACCAGTAAAAAAAAGAAAAAAAGAAAAAAAGAAACTCTCTTTACTGAGAAAGACAAAAAAACAAAACCAACCCACGAGTGTTTGAGTCACAACAGAGCTATAAAAAAACGCAAGAAAGAAAAAAGAAAAGAGTGAATGGATGGATGGGAGAAGGAAGAAGGAAGGTGGAGGATGGATGGGTTGGAATTGGAGAGATTAAAATAAAGAAATGATGATAACGGGTTGGTGATCTGAGAAATGAGAATATAAAGCCGCGAAAGATTCAAGGAACTGGGTCTTTGTCAGAGAAACAGTGTCGTTTGGTGTCGTTTAGAATTTAGAAGAAGAAAGTCTATAAAAACAAATCTAGATTGCTGTTGATTCTCTTTCACTTTTTACTGTTCTACTTAAAAATAAAAGTATAAAACTATTAGTCTATTACCGCATGTCCGCATTGACTTCTCTGTTTCATTTAAAAATAAAAATTTACCATTTTCAATATTACTGACTGATGTCAATTAACAATATTTATTTATTAACAAAATAAATATACGTTTTTTAAATTAAAATCCTAGGTTATTGTTCTTAATAATATAAAATAGAATTTGAGTATATTACTTAAGAGTCTTGAGTAAGAATCCCTATGACTACTAATAAAGGATAATCACTGAAAATTTATCTAACCGTTAATTTCATAGTCTTGAAAAATTTGTTGAGATACGCGCAAACTCCAAACTAGTGCATATCTTAAAGAATTTTGGTTTTGTTATAACTTGTGTATTTGGTTTGACACTATAGTTGAATTTTGACTAAATATTATGTTTAAGTCTGGAGACTATAATTTGAATATCAGTTATGTATTGAGTATTTGTGTTATTGGTTAATTGAATACTTTGCATTTGAAATGCTATATTGATTTTAACCAGGTAGTCTATAAAAGAGTTAAAACTAAGATTGATATTACCGTATTTTTCAAAACGTATTATTGACAATACACCGTATTAAACCCATATATACCCGTACCATATCTTTCCCGTATCTGAATTTTATGGCCGAATTTTCATAAACGTATTTTTCACCGTTTGCCGTTTTATACCCGTAAAATTTCCGTACCCTTTTTTTGCCGTACCCGTATTTACTGAGTAGGGGCTGTGCTGTGCCAAAATTTCAGGCCCACCGTGGCATGCCAAAAATGAGTTCATGTTTCTGGAAATTATAATTTAGGAGAAAAGTCAGTAACTGGGGAAAAAAAAAAAAATCAATTCTAGGGACGTCTCTCTGTCATATCAATCCACAAATATTGAAACTTTGCTGGTTAGGGTCGTCAATGGTTGATATTCTTCCTTATCCAATATTACTGGGATTCTTGCAGATTAGAAGGGAAAGAGGCAGAGAAATTACAGAAAACAAAGATCAGAGAAATGGAGATTATAGCTCATGAAGGAGCTCAAAATGATCCTCAAATGCTGTATGAAGCAAGCATGAGGGGATGTGTAGCCACCTTGAACACATTGATTCAAAATGATCCCTTCATTCTCCATAAAATTTCACTCACTGCCTTCGCTGAAACTCCCTTACATATCTCAGTTTTGCTTTTTCATGTTGAGTTCAGTAAGGCTCTTGTGAACCAAAAGCCTCAACTTGTCACAGACTTGGACACTTTCAAACGCTCTCCTCTTCACTTAGCTTCTGCTGAGGGCCACACTAAAATTGTCAAAGAGTTGTTGCAAGCAAATAAGAATATGTGCTTGGTTGCTGATCAAGAGGGCAGAATTCCTCTCCACTTGGCTGCAACGAGAGGGAGAGTTGAGGTGATACAAGAGCTGATAAGTGCAATACCTAAGTCGGTCTTTGAGAAACTCCATGGAGAAACAGTTTTACACTTGTGTGTTAGGTATAATCATCTGGATGCTCTGAAACAATTGGTGGCATCAGGTGATGATGAGGAGTTTCTCAACTCCAAAAACCTTGAAGGCAACACTGTCTTGCAAGTCTCTGCCATGTTGAAGCAATTTGAGGTACCAGCCCAGTCTTTTGCTTGCTTTAATTTAAGGGGAATTGTCTCATATAAACTGTCTAGTTTGTCAATTATCATTTTGCTTGATCTAGCTGATTTTATATTATTTCGTTTTGAGTCTAATCTGCACAGTTTTTCTCTAAAATAACAGAGTTTTTACACACACACACACACACACACACACACACATATCTAAGTTCACCTACTCTCAAGAATCTGATCATAAAGAAATTTAAAATTTCACCTATATTCGCACTGATCTCTTAACCTCTATATGATATCTCATATTTATATTAGTAAGATCATGAACAATATTTTACCTAAAGTTATATATCTATATGCTTAATTTGCGCAGACTACAAGATACTTGCTTTCAGTACCAAAGATAAAAGTAGATGTCAACTCCTTGATCGAGAATGGCTTTGCAGCAATTTACAGAAACGACACAACTCCAGGCAATTTGCAAAATCCTATTACTGAGACAACCACCAAAGCTCAAAGCACTCGACCGGCCACCAAAAAATCAAAAGCTGCTCTCCAGAAAGAAGCAAAATCTCATGCAGCATTATTGTCATCAAGGACATATGACTGGAGCAAAAGGGTAATGAAGTTCAAGAGTAACAAGTATGAAAATATAAGAGGCAACTTGATAGTGGTGGCCACATTGATTGCAACCATGAGTTTTCAAGTGGCAACAAATCCACCAGGTGGGGACTGGAAAAGTGACATAACCAATCAAAACTGCACAACTGGAGCAGTAAACTGCATTTTTGAGACTTCAATGGGTGAATACACTCATGACAAGTTAGTATTTTTCAGCACTATCTCATTTTCAGCATCACTAAGCATAATCTTGTGGCTTATCAGTAGAGTTCCTCTCAAAAACAGAGTTTCAGTGGGGATTTTGCTCATAGGAATGTGGTCTACAGTGCTGTTTGTTGCAGCTACATATTATTTATACATCAGCTTGGCTATGCCACATGATTCACAAGATCAATATGAGCACGTATTTGATTTTATTAGTGTTTGGTACTTTGAGCTTTGGGCTGGGTTGCTTGCAGTCATAATTGCGATTCATACGCTTAGATTTTATTGGTGGGTGGTGAAGAAGCTGTTCATGGGTGTAGTTTATATAGTTAGATGTTGCTGTTATAAGAACAAACAGAACCAACACCATGATCAGATTATGGTGAGTGTTTAAGAAGAAGACTAGATTGCACTTTATGCATACATACCACTTCCACTGTATCCCATCATGACGTCGTTAACGAATAAGAGTTTAAGTTAGTTTATAAACATTGAGTTTCTTGAATAGTAAATGTGTTTTAGATGAAGGCTGCTTGCGTTGTTATAGAATTACTTAATCCCAAAGCTTAGACTATTAGGTAAGATTCAACTCTTAAATATATATAAATACCGCAAATTAGACTAATCAGTTATTTCTTTCCATGTCTGACACACCGATACTAGTACTAATGTTACGTAAATGTAACTCGTTCAAACAATTCTATTCGGAGTTCATAGTTAGAGCTCTTCATAAAGCTTGTTAAAAAAAATCCATTGTTAGACTTGATTAATTGCTCTTCGTTAATCAAAACGGATGGTTTCAATTTTGTAATTTTCTATTTGTCTCAGAGCTTTATAAGATGTAGTGTTATACAACTAGCAGATAATGAAGTGAGTAATATCCACTACTGACAGTGCCTTCCTGCCTGATCTTTGAGTGTGCAATGTGATAATTCTCCTTGAATTCAAGCAAATTAAGCAAGAGATAAAAAGGCTTGTACATCATCATGTTGCTGCAATATAGCAGATACTTGCAAGATAGTGTTGCCTTCAAGGTTTTGGGAGTTGAGAAACTCCTCATCTTCAACTGATGCCACCAATACTTTCAGCGAATCCGAATGATTATACCTAAAACACAAATGTAAAACGCATAAGTTGGTTATTTCCACAAGAAAACGCATATTCAAGGTTGACCCACGCGATGACATTTTACTTGTTATAATATGTCATGTTTTTAAATTTTTCGCTGCAAGACTTATGTTTTCGTACCATGTACTTTAATTCATGTTTTCTTTGGATTGTAAGGAATTTGAAAATGTCTGATACCATATGTTTTCCCCTGGTTTGCAGGGAAGTACTGTGTATGTTTATGATGAATGAATGAGGAAATGTTGATGACGTTGATTTGGAAAAAGGTTTCGCATATTTTATGGTTTTTCCACATGACACCTATCCGTCACCCTAGTCTCCTGAGTGTGTCTAGAGCCTGTGGGATAGGGGAGGTCGGGACAGGTTATGTAAGTTGGATATTTCCACAAAAAAGCACGTTCTCTTTATTATTGACTACTTGGTTAACCATGGATAATGGCCGGGATGCAAAGAAGTTCTTGTTCACATGGAAAGGATCCAATGAAGTTCCTGGAAAATTTCTTAGAAGTCGACAGATAGCTAGCCTAGAACTTCAAAAGTAATTTGAAAAGTCTACAAGCTTAAACTTTTAAGTTTATATGCAAGTTCCTGGAAGAATATTTAAGCTTTGATCCAATAATTGGACATGACATGATGATTTTCGATGATTTTTGGTGTGAACATATGCATGTCTAAAAAGTAAGTAGTGGTCCATTGTGTTATGTAACGGAAACATAAACTCTAACGCTAGCTTATTGAATATAATAATGCAAGTAATACAGCATAAATAAATTGCCAAAATTAAATGCAAAAATAAAGAATACCAGAATTAACGAGGTTCGGTATTAAAACCTACGTCCCTCGCCATGCAAAAGAAAGCTCCACTATCTCCAAACAATATTACAAATATTTGGGCAATACAACAAATACCCAAAACAAATGGGAGATATAACAAACTTGCAAACTAAAGGGTCCTTAAAGAAAGAACCACTTGCAAAAAGAAGTAATGGAATTACAACTTGGGATGATTAATAACAATGATATGGGTCCTTATATATAGGCCCCAAAAGTTTCCCACTTTTCAATTCTAATCAATGTGGGACAAACAACCTTTTCTTGGCTTATTACATATAAGTCCCTAAACCTTTCTCCATTATCATTTCTACCCCATGTGAATTTGCTAAAAGCCATTTTTCAACAAATCTCCACCTTGGCGAATTAGCAAACCTTCAAAGTTTTGTATTCTTCTGTCAAATTTTGCAACACCTCCAAATGTGCCAAAAAGCACAATCAAGCTCGCAGGATGTTGATCAAGTTCAAACAGTGATTGAACTTGATCATTGTCACTACTTTTGTTAAGACATCTAGGGATTCTCAAGATCCCAATCTTCTCTAATAAGATTCTTCCTTGAAATAATTTCCCGCACAAAGTGGTAACGAACATCTATATGCTTGGTGCGAAAGTGGAATCTTGGATTCTTTGCTAAGTGAATAGCACTGATCGAGAATAGATAGTGATCTTCTTCACTAATTTTCAATTCATCCAATAGCCCTTGTAACCAAATAGCTTCCTTCACGCCTCTCAGAATCGCCATGTATTCGCCTCTCGTAGTAGACAAAGCAATCAGATCGCAAAGAAGATTTCCAACTTACTGGAGCTCTAGCAAGAGTAAATAAATATCCAGTAGTTGACCGACGCTTGTCCAAATCACCAGCATAATCAGAATCAACATAGCCAATAGCAAATTGACTAAGATTTTCATCCCGCTCAAAAACCAAACCAATGTTTACAGTACCTATAATATACCGTAAAATCCACTTCATGACTTGCCAATGTCCTTTACTGAGGGGATCATGCATATACCGCTCACAATTCCAACCGCATGTGAAATGTCGGGCCTAGTACATACCATTGAATACATCAAGCTACCAACCGCATTTGAATACGGAACTTTTGACATATACTCGTTCTTCATGCGTACTTGGAGATAATGACGCACTAAGCTTTATATGAGGAGCAAGTGGAGTACTTACAGGTTTTGTACTTTCAGTTATGCCAAAACGTTGTAAGACCTTCTTTAGATACTGCTTTTGTGTCAAACAAACCTTGCCATTTCCTTTATCTCTAATTATCTCCATACCGAGAATCTTCTTGGCTTCCCCTAAATCCTTCATCTCAAATTCTTGATTTAGTTGAGCCTTTAACTTCTCAATTTCTTCTACATTCTTTGAAGCAATCAACATATCATCAACATATAAGAGTAGATAAATGAGAGTATCACCTTGTAGCCTTTGAAAATACACACAGTTGTCAAATTTGCTTCTTGTGTACTCCTGACCCATCATAAACCTATCAAATCGCTTGTACCACGCCTGAGATTGTTTCAAACCATAAAGCGATCTTTTCAGTTTACAAACCCAATCTTCCTTCCCAATACTCCTAAATCCTTCTGGCTGAGTCATATAGATTTCCTCTTCCAAATCACCATGTAGAAACGCGGTTTTCACATCAAGTTAAACAAGTTCAAGATTCATCTGAGCAACCAAGGCCAACAAAATTCTAATGGAAGAATGCTTTACAATCGCGAAAATACCTCATTGAAATCTATTCCTTCCTTCTGAGCGTAGCCTTTCGCCACCAACCTTGCCTTGTATCGGATGTCTTTCAAATTCGGAAATCCTTCTTTCTTTGCATATACCCATTTGCATCCAATTGCCTTCTTATTCTTTGGTAATTGAACAACCTCCCAAGTTTCATTCTTATGGAGAGACTGCATCTCTTCTTTCATGGCTTTCCTCCACTTACCATTTTCGGAACTGCTAGCTACTTCATTATAAGTGGAAGGAACTTCACCATCTCCAATTGGGAGTGCATAGGCCACCGTATCAAAGCGGGGCGAGGGCTTGCGAATTTCTCGTCTTGGCCTATTAACGGCAATGGATTCTTGTTGACATTCTTGGGAAGAATCCTCTTCTTCATCTCCAATGAACTCCTCTATCATAGGAGTCTCATTTCCAGCTGGGCTAATCGATGTTGTTTCAAACTCCACCTCTCTTGAGTATGCTCCACCTGCCATGAGTATTGAAAACCTTCATCTCAAGGCTTCCTGCTGGGCTAACATAAGACTCATCAAATGTCACATCCCTACTAAACAAGATTTTCTTTGAACTTGGACACCAAAGACGGTATCCTTTCACACCTGAGGTTATCCCCATAAATACTGCTTTCTTTGCTCTAGGATCTAACTTAGACTCTTTTACATGATAATAAGCAGTGGAGCCAAAAACATGTAAAGAGTCATAATCAGAAACAGTTTTCCGAGACCATACCTCAATCGGCGCCTTGCCTTCAATTGCTGTTGATGGTAGACGATTAATGAGATGACACGCATATATAACTCTCTCACCCAAAACTCTTTGCCCAACCTGACCTGGACAACATACACCGAACTTTCTCCAAGATAGTTCGATTCATGCGTTCGCCACCCCATTCTCTTGTGGTGTATTTCTCACTGTAAAGTGACGTACTATTCCTTCATCTTGGCAAACTTTCAAAAACGGATCACTACGATACTCCCCACCATTATCCGTACGTAGCTGCTTGATCTTTCGCCGCCTCCGAGTCTCAATCATCTTTTTTCCATTTAAGGAAAACACCAAGTACGTTATCTTTAGTTTTTATCACATACACCCAAACTCTTCTAGAAAAAATCATCTACAAAAGTGACAAAATAGTGCATACCTCCCAAAGATGTTGTTTTGGTAGGTCCCCATACATCGAATGAACATAATCCAAAATACTCTTAGTATTATGGATTGCGTCCGAATTTCACTCTTGTCGCTTTTCCTAGAACACAATGCTCACAAAAATCCAGCTGTGTCTTTGCACCTTTCAATAAGCCTTGATTCACCAAACTAAGTAAGACTTTTTCACCTGCATGCCCCAAACGCATATGCCACTTGAGCATTTCGAATCCGCATCCTTCACGCACATGTAGCTATCGTTTCAATAACTGTACTACCATTATAGTAATACAAGTTGTTCCTCCTCGTGCCTTTCATTACCACAAGAGCTCCTGAAGAAACTTTTAGAATTCCATCTCGCATATTCACCGTGAAGCCTTTAGATTCCAAGGCTCCCAAAGAGATGAGATTCTTTTTCAACTTCGGTACATACCGAACATCTGTCAGAGTTCTAGTTGAGCCATCATGATTCTTCAACCGAATTGAACCTATCCCAGTTGTTTTACAAGCATCATCATTGCCCATATAAACAACTCCACCATCAAGTTCTTCGAAATTAAAGAACCACTCCTTGTGGGGACACATATGATAGGTACAACCTGAATCCATAATCCACTCATTTGATCCAGAGGTGGATGGTAGGCTAACTAGACAGAAATCAGACTCATCCTCTTCTCGCTCAACAACGTATGCATCAGAAGCAACTTTGCCCTCTTTCTTTTGCAACTTCGGACAATCTTTCTTCCAATGCCCTTTCTCACGACAAAAGGCACATTGATCCCTATTGAGTTTTCCCTTAGAACGAGATCTTCCTTTTCTCTCCTTCTTACGACTCTGATTTTGACTCCGCCCTCTTGCAACAAGAGCTTCTCCTGACTCATCTCTATTCTCCTTCTGATCCTTCTTCCGAATTTCATGATTGGACAGAGTAACAAACTTCTTCAAAGGACAATTTTTTCTTTCCCATGAAGAAGTGTAATACTAAGATAGTCCAACCTCATCCGGAAGAGATCCAATTAACAACATAGCCTTATGCTCATCTTTGAATGTTTCATCCAAATTTAACAAATCAGCAATTAATCTGTTAAATGTATCAATATGGCTACTGATATTAGTACCTGGTCTCAACTGAAGACGAAACAGTCTTTTCATCAAATAGAGCCGATTCTCATTACTTCTCTTCATATATTTGTTTTCCAGCGCCTTCCATAACTTATTGCCAGACGTCTCTTTCATGAATGGATATTTCTGCTCTCTACAAAGACATGAGCGAATCATCCCACATGCTTTTACATTCAACCTCACCCTCTTTCTCAAATACATCTTCCGGTTTTTCCTCCTCCGTAACGATATCTAGATCCTGCTGATACAAGCTATCCATTACCTCACTCTGCCACAAGCCAAAATTATTTTGGCCATCAAATTTTTCAACATCAATTTTTGCATTTGAAACCGTTATCATCTTTATTGGTGCGGATGGTGGTGCCGCGGACGGTGATGCCTCGGACGATGAATCCTGGACAATGATGCCATTTATGCCTTACTCAATTAGCTTGGTAAACAAAGTTCCCAATAACCAAGCTCCACAAATTATTATATTCAATAGCTAACCAACAAATCAACAATAGCCCTAGGTAGTAGTAAGTGCTGAAATGATTAAATACGCACCAGAAAATTCCCTAGAAACAATGGAGGGGTCACAAATGGTCCCACTTAAAATCCACTCCTTAGACTTTTATCGTCTTTTTGATGAATTTTCCTAGACATGCATATAACCATACAAATAGCTACTCACCGTCCTAAACCTAGGCTCTGATACCAATTGTTATGCAACGGAAACATAAACTCTAACGCTAGCTTATTGAATATAATAATACAAGTAATAAAGCATAAATAAATTGCCAAAATTAAATGCAAAAATAAAGAATACCAGGAATTAACGAGGTTCGGTATTAAAACCTACGTCCTCGGGCGCTGCAAAAGAAAGCTCCACTATCTCCAAACAATATTACAAATATTTGGGCAATACAACAAATACCCAAAACAAATGGGAGATATAACAAACTTGCAAACTAAAGGGTCCTTAAAGAAAGAACCACTTGCAAAAAGAAGTAATGGAATTACAACTTGGGATGATTAATAACAATGATATGGGTCCTTATATATAGGCCCCAAAAGTTTCCCACTTTTCAATTCTAATCAATGTGGGACAAACAACCTTTTCTTGGCTTATTACATATAAGTCCCTAAACCTTTCTCCATTATCATTTCTACCCCATGTGAATTTGCTAAAAGCCATTTTTCAACACATTGATGTCGTCTCTCAGATTATAATTTCCAAGAAGTTGTTAATTACCTCTTTGCCCATGTTGCTTTCAAATGAAATTGATGGAGGTTATATATCTAGAAATATATAACCTCAACCACATGAAAATAATGATAAAAAGGGTTGACTCACAAGTCAATGACGATGCTACGTCTTTGAACTCTGCTAGACCTCTTCGCCCTTGTTGCTTTCAAATGAAATTGACGAAGGAGATATATCTAGAAATATATAACCTTAACCACATGAAAATAATGATAAAAAGAGTTGACTCACAAGTCAATGACGATGCTATGTCTTTGAACTCTGCCAGACATATATACAATATATAACCAGCCAAGTTCTTGGAAGATTAATTTAGGGTTGCATTTGGTTTTGACAATGTTTTATTATAAAAAATATAGGATTACCAGTGAGATAGGTAACTTTGAAGATTAAGAGTTGATTTTCTATAGATATTAAACACAAGTCTAAAAATAGGTAGGTTAAATGCTTCTAATAGAACTCAAACAATCAAGTTCAATGCCCTAAAAGATTTTAAACCTTTTAATTCTTGTTAGTTTGTAATTAATTAAAATTAATTGATTCCCTGATTGTTATTCTTCGTCTATTACTTGACATACATATCAATGAGATTTCACAAACTCAGACTCTAATATTATTTAGTAATTACTTAACTAGATAATTGGAAGTAAGTGTATAATTCTAGTGAGATGCAAGAGATGACAAATTAATTGTAATTAAAAAATGGAGAGTGGATCTGAATTTTATGGATCAAAACAAACACCTTGATCTTCAATTAACCAAATGAAAATGGTTGAGTTTTTGATTGATTGTGTTCTTGTTAAAAAATAAATAAAAAATAAAAAAAGAAATGGGGTACATAGGAAAATAGGGAGGTTGTGGTGGTGGGGAACTGGGGATGGCTACTACTGTGGCGGTGCGGATAGCTGCTTGCTGGCTACGGCAATGAAGGTGGCAATAGTGGTGGTTCAATAGCAGAAACTATGGTCCGTTTGGCACACTCTTTTCCCAGAATCTTATTTGATTATTCTATTCTTAAAAAAAAAAAATGCATTTGTTTTAATATTCTTTAAAATCCAATCATATTCTATCCAACTCAAAACATTAACAATTACCTTTCTCAATAAAAGTTTTAAAATTAATAAAAACACCCCCACCCACCCAAGCCACTATCACCTGCTAGTAGCTACTGCCGTTGCTATAACAAAGCATGACCAATGGGATCTAGCTAGTCGTGCTTCGATCTGTCCATTTCTAGCCAAATACACCATGGATCTAGTAAAAAACAGTTAGCTCTACAACCAAAGATCTGGTTCTTGACTGCGATGGCTGACGACGCAACCGGCTATATCCGTGGTGGCCTGTGTGCCATTTCAGCAGATTCTGACCACCTTCCTACGGTGGTGGCCAACAATATGTGGGTGGATGAGGGTGTTTTTGTCAATTTATAAACTTTTATTATGGGGGGTGTTTAGTTAAATTAAGAAACTTAGAGGATTAAAATAATTTAAATATTTTCAGAAAATGCTATTTAGAAATGTACCAAAAATTTCTCAGAACCTTATCATACTTTTCAAAAATGCTATTCAGCATAGAATGCTATTCTAAAAATCTAACATGGAGCCATTGACTATTTCACTACAAGAAAAACTACATTCTGCAACCAATTTTTTAACAACCAGAATTAGTTGCAAAAAGGCTATATTTACCAACTAAATTGCCATTAGTCGGGCAAAGAGCAACTCAATTTTGAGGTCCACATGTTCCAACTTTTGGCGTCTAAAGTTAATGTTCTGCGACTATTTTGTTAGTTGCGTAACGTTTCGCTTTAGTGACTAATAAATTTAGTTGCAATTTTTGGTGGGCCATTTTTCCCTCCATAATTTGACAATTTGCATTTAAAATATTTTATTTTGCATCTACATTATTAGTTACAAAAAAACATTTTTTTTGCAACTACCCGTTAGTAGCTAAATTGGTTGCGATTAATTAAGAATGTATTAGTAACTATTATGATTAGTTACAGAAAAATTAAATTACCAAAATATCCCATACTTGGACAATAATTACAAGGGCCCCAAGGCATTTTTAGTAACAAATGTTTGTGTTCATATTAACAATGGTTGCAAAAAATTATATATAGCAACTAAATTCGGTTTAGTTGCCAATTGAAGTTGAAAAATTCATCTTCCCCCCAAATTATTTGTTCCCGCTAGACTTGCAACTATAACTAATTCTTTCCTAACTAAAAATTTAGTTGCAAATTGATTTGTTTGCTAAATATAATTATATTTAAAAATTAAACAACTAATTAAAAGCCTTATTTTTTAAAATTATTTACATAAAACCCTAACCTATATAAAGCAAGCCTTTCCCCAAATTCCCAATCTTCTCCACGCAAATCCCTACCTGTTTCCCCAAATTCCCAATCTCATAACCTTACCTACCTCTTCTCTTCTCCACGCAAATCCCTCCCTGTTTCCCCAAATTCCCAATTTCTTCTTCATGCAAATCCCTAGCGATTACCCCAATAGAAGAAGTTTGAGTTGGTGCTCATTTGATGGATTGATGGACCACGTCAAACTTGGTATGTATTGTGTTAGGAAACTGGTAATGTACAATTATACGTGATTTTGAGAAAGATGATGTTTCTCCTTATACCGTTTTCTTGTTTACAGTAATTTGTGTTGTTGATTAGTAAATTACATTTTCATATTTGATGGAATATATTTGATTTCTGATGGAAAACCCACCCTGTTTTGACAGAATATTTGGAGTTTCTCAATCTATATTGAAGCAGTTGCCATCTTGCCCCATCTGGTATTGCTGCAAAGGTCAAGCAATATTGACAACCTAAGACTTTGTTTTCCTTCTTGGGTAAGCCATTACATGTGCCCAAAGCTGCGTACTTTCTTTCATCCTATTGATCATATTGTTCCATTTGTTCCAATTATTGTTCAGTCCTCAAAATTGTATGTAGATGAATGTTTCTGTGAGAACTGCTCTGGTGGTAAGGTTGATAAGCTCAAAGAGTTAAAACAAGGTTTATCCATTCATAAAATCATTTCTTTGTGGTTTGTTGCAGTTTGTAATTGAAAGTTGTCATATCTCATCACAGGTTTTACTTACAAGCATCTTAAATTTCTGTTTGTTTCCACAAATTGCGTAGTTGGGATGATATAGTTTAGATAGGTTGCCAAATCTGAAGAATGGTATTGGTTTCATTATTTTTAGTTGTTCCTCTTTAGGTTTGAAGGGTTCTGCATACATGCAAATAGTTTCAGTTAACATTAACAAAATTTTTGAGTGTATATGGGAAAGGGAAAATTATTTTATTATATACCGGAAGATGGAAAAAATGATCAGATTAAGGTGATTTATTCATTACATTTTCTTGCAGTATGGTTCTATTGGCATTTGTTTTTGTTTGTAACAGAAGTGAGAAATTCTGTCCATTGGAGCACTGTACTTGCAAATAGTTTAATGAATACGGTGACTTAAACTGGAGTTTTTGTGGTTCTCATTTTAATTATAGTTTGACAATTTTGCACCCATTTGGTTTTTAAACTACTTAAGGGAAAACGTTGGCATGCTCCCCTAGGGTTCAACAACAAAAGCTAACTGAAGGTATTTCTATTTAGTTAGAAACACATGAAATATTTTATTAGAAGATTTAATTTTGAGCCCGCAGCTTACATCTGTGAATTGTTTTGAACTTAATGCCTTCCCATCCATCAATATTGATACATAGAAAATATCTTATGAGCTAAAAAGTATTTTGGATGCTTGACTATTTGTGTGAGAAGGAGACAAAGAAATATTGGTTTGGTTGATTCTTACGTGGGAAATTTTTCAAAAATTTAGTTGGGAGTGGAATTTTAAGACTGCAGAGACTTTGATACTACAAAACAGAGTTCAAAAGACTTGACTATCAGTAGCTGTATTACTTTTCTTGTACTTAATTGTTGTGGACTATTGACCAGCCAGACTTTTGAACTAACAACCTCACACCCTAACTTTTATCAAGTAAAGAACAAGGGTCTTGTTCTTTACTTGATAAAAGTTACCTCACCTTTTTTGGTGAAATTTCTTTGATTTATCAGTTTAAAAATGATTCTTTATGTATTAGGTACTACCGCTCCAATTAGATGCTATGGTGTCGAATCTCTGTTTTCTACTTTTAACTGGAAAAACGTTCTTAACTGGAGGAGAATGGAAAAAAAATGAATGTCACTTCTGTTATATAGATGTCTCTTTATAACTGTTTGATTGTATGATGTACATAGAGGATCTTTAGATTTTTGAAATTCTATAAAGTAGACTTCTAAGTTAGTGTCCACAGCCAAAGAACTCATAAATGTGATTTCCAGATTTCTTTTGTTTCTTTCTTATTTTTAAATTTCATGTATGCTTTAGCAATAGTGCTTCTTGAGGTAGTATTTGGAAAAGTGTGAGTTAAAGTATTGTTAGTTTGAACGCTACATTTATGCTAATTGGGCAAAGGTACTTGCTGCAAACAACTTCAGTTAGTTTGTCAATTATTTGGATATGGGTGATAAATTCAGGAACTAAGCACTTTAAAGGACTCTAAAACTAGGTAGCAAGAACATGGGGATCAATCAAAAGCAGTTTTCATTCATTTATTGCCCTGTTTATTGCCTTCTTATTCATAGCTGTGGTTTTTCTAAGCCAAAACAACATGCAATTCATGATCACATCTCATGCCAATTTAAGTCTTATCAATGACAGATACATCACTTTGATACAACTATCATTGGGCATTTCATTACTTTGTTGATAGAATTGCTATTATATGCTTTATAGTGAAGAACAAGGCCAAATTTTGTTTCTATATAAAAGTTTGTGCAATTAAAGCAGTTTAAGGGGAATTGCATTTCTACTTGTACACATCTTACTGCATTTTATTGTATGGTATCATTTTGAAATGCAGAATCATTTAAAAAAATAAAAAGAGAAAAGAAAAGGTTAACCATCTGTCATTAATACATCTTAAAATAACCAATAGATTCACCACTTGTAGATCTCTTAAAAGGGTTCTTTTTTAATTTATTATCAACGTTTTAAGAGTAATGATTTTGATTTGTTGCATTGTATTGTATTCCATGTTAATTTAAGCCAATTTTTCCTCACCTGTTTTGCATTTACTGTTTTTGTGCACTTCTGTATGTATTAAATTATCTAATGCACTTCAGCGTAGCTTGTTCATATATTTGATGGAATATATTTCTCGAAATATTTAAGGAATCTGGAATTTTATGAATTAGATTATGAAATGAAATTCAAGTTACAAGTTTTACCTTGAATTGTATAAACAAAAGAGCAGTGATATTACAATTATCAATATGGATCAGTGCAAAGTACATATCCTCTTAATTATAAACTGATCTTCCTTATCTTATACTCCTATTGTTTGTTTTGAGGCTACCTTTGAATTTAATTTTAGCCATTGCTTGCTGATTCATTTAATTTTGAGTGTGGTATTTCTTTTCATATAAGGAAAATGACATATTCTTGATAAATTATAAAATTATAACCTAATTATTTTGTTATAAAAGGTATTTGAGGATCTTAAAGTTGACTTGAAGATCGAGGCTAAGAAGACTACGGGCACCACTACTACTACAACCATAACAAAAAGGTATAAGTTACGTAAATTGATATTTAATTAATTTATTGATCGTTTATACCCATTTACATTATCACTAGTACTATATTCTTTGTATGGATGAATGTGGTTTAATTGGGTTGAGTATTGTCTTTGTGATAGAACATATTTATGATATTGAATTTATGTTTTGTTTGCGAACCTAGAAGGTCACAATGGATAGAAGATGGATTTGGTTGTCTAATAGGTTGTGCGATGAATATATTCAAGGAATTGACTCTTTCATAGACATTGCAAAACAACATTTGGATAGTGAGGGTAAGACCCGTTGCCCATGTAGATCTTGTTTGAATACAAGATCACATGATATATACACCATTCAGCTACATTTGTATAGACATGGGTTTTCAAGAAGTTATGATGTATGGACTTTTCACGGGAACACTTGAATGTTGGAACCATATTTGATGTCGTGGTCCTGCGACGGTAAGTCGACAATGAATATGAAGATGATGATGACATCATGGAAATGCTTAATGATGCTCGTGGTCCAGTAAACATGCATATGGATGGGGATTCATCAAATGTAGGTGGTAGTAAAACCCATAATCTTAGGACTGTAGACTATGAGAAATTTGATGACATGTTTGCATATGCTCAACAAGAATTGTATCCAAGGTGCACCAACATGTCAATCCTAGAGTTCATAGTTAAACTGTTGCATATAAAAGCCATTACTCACATGACTGATAAATCATGTGACTTGATAATACAGTTGATAAAAAGTGTGTTGCCTAAAGGATCCAATCTCCCCGAATCCTACTACGAAGCTAGAAAAATTATGCAACAATTAGGCTTAGGCTGTGAATCAATACATGCATGTAGGTTTGATTGTGCATTATTTTGGAAGGAGCACGCGAATGCTGATAAATGTCCTGTATGTGATGAACCTAGATATAAGATTAATGATGGAAAGGGCAAAAAAATTGCACATAAGGTTTTGCGTTACTTCCCACTGAAACCTAAACTCTAACGACTCTTCATTTCAAGGCACATAGCTGAAGATATGGTTTTCTGTCAAAAGGCTCGTCCATGGGGTTCAAGGAAGTTAATCGAACTTCCACCAGATGAATTGCAAAAGGCTCATTGGTACGTCTTGAACAATTGTGAAGAACTACAACCTTTTCTAGAGTGAGTCCCTTTTTAAGTTTAGTTGAAACCTGTTGATAAACAAATGTTTTAAACTGTATATAAGTTGAGCATTATAACCATAATTGTCTCTTTTCTTTATGTAACAAACAGAGAACACTTAAAAGAGTTGGAGTCCCTAAATTGTGATAACATATTCAAAACACAAGAACAGTTATTTCCTAAATGGTTTGCAGATCGTGTAAGTATGCCTTAATCGTTTATAAAACATACAAAACAAGGTTTAATATGTTTTAGGTTATGCTAATGATTTGGAATTGATGTTTTTGTGTAGATGAACACCTTGCATGTTGATAGGTGCAATGATACAACTAAGGAACTGTACTTCTTATCTTGTGGTCCTGATTTTCGTGTTAAATGTTATAACAATTGTATTGTCAATGGAGTGCGTTTCCATAACAATGATCAATCACATTGTCGAGTTACACAAAATTGTGGAGTGATGGTGCTAGGGGAGCATGATGGTGATCCAATTGATTTTTATGGTGAATTAAGTGGTGTGTTAGAGCTAAATTATGTTAATGGGTTTCGGGTTATGTTATTCAAGTGTAATTGGTTTGACACTGATGCAAAAAAAAAAGAGGATACAAAAAGATTATCATCTCACTTGTATTAATGTTGGGAAATTGTGGTATGAAAATAATCCTTTTATACTTGCCATTCAAGCTCAACAAGTATTCTATGTTGATGATTACAAACTCGGGACTAATTGGAAAGTGGTTCGAAAAGCTCAACATAGAAACCTATGGGATGTACCAGAGATGGATAACACAAATGAAGAAGAGGAGGATATTGTTCTTGTTCAGGAAGATAAGTTTGACAGGGGACATTTCATTAGACATGATATTGATCATGACTTGGTTGATGCAACAATTACACATGTTGGAGCTGAAGTAGTGGGAGATGATGCCAATGCTAATGTTGAAGAAGAAGATGATACATTGATTGATTATTGTACTGCTAATGAATATGATTTAATGAGTGGTTCTGATAACAACTTCTGATGGTATGCTTGTATGATTATATGTACTCTTTACTATTTTCTGAATGTGTAAATATTGTTAATGATCTAATGTCGTGAGATTAATTGTATAAATTGACTTATATCTTACCTGGTACATTTTCTCTTATGTTGATGTTTGCAGATTCCGAAGATGGCTCTTGGTAGAAGAAGGACCCTAGCTAGACGTGCAAATGTTGTTCAAGAGAATCATAGTCTTGTATCAACACCTGAAATTGCTACAATCACTGGTAAAGTTATGATATTGGTCCATATAAGCATACTGAAATATATACTTGGATTTTAGATATCGAGTACAATGTTTGTTTAAAATTTAAGAATACATTTTACTTTACCAAACATGTGAATCGTCCTTGTGATAACATAGTATTAACTGTTGATGCATTATTTTGATTTTGTAGAGAATATAGTGGCGAAGAACGTGAGAGGGAAGAGTAGAGGAGTTGGATGTGAAAGACTCCTACAAATAGCACAGTCAAAGTTGCATGTAGACTTTCAGAAAGAAGATGGAGTACCTACTGGAGTAAATGCATCAAAGTTGAGTACTGAGGTAGGAATAGTTGCGAGGAACTATGCCCCCGTAAGAGTGCTTACTTGGAAGAAAGTTCCGTACGATGTCGAAAAACAAATGATTGCTCGGATCACGGTAATGTAGTTTAATATCATTATCCATATTGTCATACTTCCTTATGAAAATAATATATAATACCCATATAAGTTTAATGCATGTACATTATTGATGAATTTAGACCAAGTTTGACATTGATATCACGGAACCCCATGTACTGAAATGGCTGAAGCACAAATTGTGTAAGAGATTCAACAGCTTCCGGAGTGCCCTACACAAGAAATTCAAAGCATATGCTACTAAGGAGGAAGCATTACAGAATAGACTAGAAGAAATTAAAGATCCTGATGATTGGATATATCTTTGTGACATTTTTTCGAGTGAAAAGTTTCAGGTAAGGTCAACATGGCTTTTAATGTTTTTATATATGTATTGTATTTCAATTTCCTGATTTTGTGGTGTTAGGCACGGTCAAAAACTTACACTGAGAACCGGTCGAAGATGAGGTGTAACCACCGCGGTGGTTCCAAGAACTTTATCCAGCACAAAAAGGAAAAGGTATTTAATATGATTCACCTATACAAATATACAACATTGTTGTCCTGTTGACTAAATTTATTTCAATTTATGGTCAATGACGAAATGAACTGTTAAGGTGCAACAAGTTGGGGAATCATCGGTCCCTATACAATTATTTCATGACACTCGTTGGGAGCGCCGAAGAAATGGTGGATTAATGAACAAACAAGAGAGCTATATGTAAGTTGATCATTTTTTCGTAATCGCTCCATATTGCCATGCCGGATTTGTTTTTATTTGAGTCTCATTGCATTTCTCTGTCATCTTTTGATCACCTGTAATTATGTTGCTGCTTATGCATTTGTTTGATATTGGCATTTAGTTTTCCTGAGTGTTACCAAACTTTTATAACTTTGCTGTGGTTGGCTAGTAGGAAAAACCTGTTTCATGGTTTATAATCTGTTTGGATTGAACTTAACAGTCTAGATTTAATGATGTAGATAAATTAGAGAAAAAAATAAATTAAATAAGGTTCAGAGTAGACTAGTTTTATCTAATAAATCATTTGGGTGGAATTTTCAATTTTCTAGACTTGAAAGATGATGAAGATAGTTAACATCCCTTCTGCCTCAAATAGAGAACATCATCTAGATGATATGAAAGAGGAACATAAAGCATGAAATCTAGAACCATCAGGGTATTTTACTTTGAACATACTTTATTTGGTCAATCAATGATGCTTCTTGCTATAATTTCCACTTTTAGAGCTTAGAAGGAAGGCAAAAGTTTCATCTAAAGTTCAACTTCTGTCTTGGCTATTAACTCATGAGGAAGCTCAATACAATAGATGTGATTCAATCAAGATGGCTTTTGATTTATATATCTTTCTCCAAACTGAAGTGTTTAAGTGTAGGAAGGAAGTAGGAAACTATAATCTTTTGTTTCTTCAATATTCTGTACAAATTGAAACTCCTATCTTATGTGGTTATAAAAATCATTTCTTGGCATCTTTATGTGCATATGTACAGATTTATAATTATGTACAAATTTATACAATTGATGAGTAGTATAGATTTAAAACACTTTGAAAATGGGAAATGCATATGTACAAATTTATACATATGGCTTTGTTTTGCCTCTTGCAAAATTAAAACATAGATTTATAAATATGCCTCTTGCAGAATTATGTGTTAGAGAAAATGCAACAGCCCTTATCTTTCCAATTACTTAGCATGTTTATGCATGGATATGTGAATGTAAATCAGTTGCTTATATGTGTATAAGAAAAACTTTATGTCAGAAATTTCCTTTTAGTATTAGATTGATAATGTTTGAGATACTTGCTTCTCTACTCCATCAGACTTATTTTTGTTTGATGCTGTAGTATTCTTTTATGTTGCTATTTAGTTTGTTGGTTGACTTATTGATTATGCATTCAATTGATTGTAGGAAAAAATGATAGAGCTGCAAGAGGAAACACAAGTAGGGGAAAGTGAAAAAACAGAAGTTGAGATATGTGAGGAAGTTCTGGGTAAAGCTTCCGGATTTAACAAGAATTTTGCATTTTCACAGATTGAGCATCAATCCACTACAACAGAAGCTGAGTTAAGGTGCATTGTGCAACAACAAGAAAATAAGATTAAACAGTTGGAGGACTAGCTAATCTTATTTGATCAACAAAAAGAGAAAATAAAAAGCCTTGAACACAACAATTGGTCCTGTTAGAGATGATGAAGCAGCTAACTATAGCCCTTGAACTAGAGAAATCTGATAAAGCTCCAACTCGACAAAGACTTGCCTTCTCGAACGATGAAGACTCGTCCTCATCAGCTACGCCTATTTCAAATACTAGTAATCCGGTGACACTTGACATGCTAACGGTATTGATGGTTATTTTTGTGTTGTATAGACAAAAGATATTTTGACATGGGGGTAGAACCATCTTTTTAGGATTGTTTGCATATATGTGTTAAATGGTGTACATGGGTGGGCATTTTTTTGTTAGTTATGCACAGATAGATAGGTAGAGAAAGGAAAATGTGGGTGCATGCTGTTCTTTTGGGTCATGCACATGTGATAGTGCATTTTGGATTTTTATTGCTCATCATGCATAAAAATCCATGTATGGACTATATATATATGTATGAAAATATGATTTTTGATTTAGTGATCAGATTTTTATATTGTGTCCATTATTTTGTTCATGTTGAATGTATAATGTAGGTCAATACGAGATGCTCTAAAAAAAACACATTCTGCAACTAATTTTTCAGTAGCAAAAAGGCATTTAGCATAATTGCATTCCGTTGGAGGTCAATATGAAATGCTCTAAAATAACACATTCTGCAACTAATGTTTTAGTAGCAAAAAGTAATTTAGTATAATTGACTCCATATTCAGCGTCTAAAAAATAGTCGCGATAACATTTTGGATTTCACATTCAGAGTCTAAAATGATAACAATTAACCACTAAATTTTTGTCACTAAAAGATACATTCGGCCACTAATAAAATAGTCACAAAAACTTATTGGATTCCATATTCAGTATCTAAAATGACTATAATTAACTACTAAATTTTAGTCACCAAAAGATACATTCGTCGACTAATAAAATAGTTGCGAAAGCCTTTGACGAAATTACCCTTGCACCTTTGGCGTCTAATTTGTGTGGGATTCGCGACAAATTATTAAACACTAAAACTGACATTTTGCAACTAATTGATTAGTTGCTATACAATTTTACCAAATTACCCTTCAACTTTTAGCGTCTAAGTTGGGGGACTATTTTGAACAACATTTGCCGACTATTTTGATAGTCGCAAAAAAACAACTTTTTGCGTCTAAACCACAATATAGACGCGCTATGAATCTGCGACCAGCCTACTGCAACTAAGGGGGCGACAACCGAACTTAGACGCTAAAAATGGCTTAGCGTCTAAATGTGACTTTCTGTGTCTAATTTTGCTAGACGCAGAATGTCAGTTTTCTTGTAGTGTTTACTAATGTTACGTAAATGTAACTCCTTGTTCAAACAACTATTTAGAGTTCCTAGAGCTCCTTGTAAAGCTTGTTGGAAAACCCGTTGTCGGACTTGATTAATTGCTCTTTGTTGTTCAAAATGGATGGTTTCATTTTTGTAATTTTCTAATTGTTCCAGAGCTTTTTAATATGTAGTGTTATACAACTAGCAGATAATAAAGTGAGTAATATCCACTAGTGACAGTGCCTTCCTGCCTGCTCTTTTCCTGCCTGCTCTTTGAGTGTGCTATGTGATAATTCTCCTTGAATTCAAGCAAATTAAGCAAGAGATAAAAAGGCTTCTACCTTATCATGCTGCTGCAATATAGAAGATACTTGCAAGATAGTGTTGCCTTCAAGGTTTTGGGAGTTGAGAAACTCCTCATCTTCAACTGATGCCACCAATACTTTCAGCAAATCCAAATGATTATACCTAAAACACAAATGTAAAATGCATATATATATATAGTTGGTTATTTCCACAAGAAAACGCATATTCAAGGTTGAGCCACGCGATGACATTTTACTTGTATGTAAAATGTCATGTTTTTAAATTTTTCGTTGCAGGACTTATGTTTTCCTATCATGTACTTCAATTCATGTTTTCTTTGGATTGTAAGGAATATTTAAGCTTTGATCCAATAATTGGACATGATATGATCACGTTTCTAGCTAGACTTTTGATGATTTTTGGTGTGAACATATGATCAATGTCTAAAATGTAAGTAGTGGTCTAATTGATGTCGTCTCTCAGATTATAATTTCCAAGAAGTTGTTAACCTCTTTGCCCATGTTGCTTTCAAATGAAATTGATGAAGGAGATGTATCTAGAAGTATATAACCTCAACTACATGAAAATAATGATAAAAAGAGTCGACTCACAAGTCAATGATGATGCTAGTCATCTCTTTGAACACCTTTTCTTTTTTTTTTTTTTTTTTTTTTGTGATTGAAGTGTTCGGACCAGTTTGTACGCACCTTAATTGTGAAAGATATGAAGAAAAACAGAGGAGAACGAAGGAGAATAGATCTGAAATTCTTTTGAATATTCAACTTGTTAAAAGAGAAGTACAGTAGCAAGATACTTATAGTAGAATAGAGCAAAAACGTAAAACAGAAAGGTAACAGAATACAAAACTGTTATAACAGTAAAACTGACTTAACAACTTTTTAACAAACTTCTTAAACTGAATTAACAGCTTTAACAACCTCATTAAACAGTTTACTAACATTAACTAATCCCAAGATCCATTAGAACTCCGCTAGACATATATACAATTGATTAACGAGCCAAGTTCTTGGAAGATTAATTTAAGAGTTGATTTCTAAGGAAATTAAAACACAAGTCTAAAAGTAGGTGGTAATTAATTGCCTTATTGGTAGCTTAATTATGCTTCAATACACTGAAAGATTTTAAAACTTTTAATAATTTGTAATTAATTAAAATTTAAATAGGATTAAACTAAATAAAGTATAAATATATGGGTTAAAGTAAAATAATCCTAAGACCAAAGAAAATTTACCGAAATTGACGGTCAGCCCTGCTTCTAATTATTTATCCGCCGAAAAGTAACACAGGCTGGTCAGGAAATAAAAAATGTAGTGGCGGAGGTAGTGGCGGTGGGGATGGGGATGGCTACTCCTGTGGCGGTGCGGATAGCTACGGTTGCTGGCTATGGCAGTGAAGGTGGCAATAGTGGTGTTTCAGTAGCAAAAGCTATGACTATGGCAGATTTTAATTTGGACTTCTTAGTAAAATTAAGATAATAATTTTTAATAAATTGGTTACCAACTCTTATGAACTCAACTTTCCCTCTCATCGTAGCCAGGTGAAGACAAATTCACCCTCATTGATCACCATCCCAATATACTGTTTAGATATTGTGAGTTGTTTTCCTCTTTGTTCTTTGTAAAATTATATCTCTTTAGGAAATCTATTTGAAGAGGAATGTAATTGTAATAGGAATAATACAATGACAGTTCTACTAGAAAAAAAGAAAAAGAAAAAGAAAAAGAAAAAGAAAAAGGATTCCATCTAAAAGTACAATATCTCATGTATCATCTATTAGTACGAATCAATTCAAGGTTATGAGAGGATATGAGAATATATAACATATGATGTAAAGGTTGGTTAAACACCATAGGTTGAGTATATGTTAATTAACAATTGGCTTTGATATTGAGTTTATAGTGTGTATACTTTTATAGTCTTATATATTTATGTTGATGTTATAATAGTGAATTTTTCTGTTGTAGACAAGTTATACTGAACTACATTAAATATTGTATCTTTTCATGTGGCCTTAAGTGGAAGCTAAGATAATAGGTGTACTTCTTATGAGTTTAAATGAAGGTAGTGAATGAAATTTTATGAAGAAAGAATATATGGATATTTTGAATCAATGTGTTCAACGTGTTAGATATTTGTGAATCTAATTTATTAATTTGTTTTGTGCTACATTGTTTTATTGGTAAGACTTAGTAAATAATCTATTATATGTCAGATATGAATTAAATTTCAACAAATTGACTGACTTGTCAAACACCGAAGTGGAGGCAGGGGTCCCGGGAATCTGAAATCTTATCTATATACCCTTAGTAAATATTAATGATGATGGTGATCTTTTATATCTTAACAATGGAGAAGAGAAGAGCAAAGAAAAGTAAGAGAAGAGAAAAGAAAAGTAAGAGAAGAGAAAATATTAATGAATATTGTACACAGGAGAGATGGATAATATAAATATGAGAGAGGGATAGATGAAAAATAAAGCAAAAAGAGATAGAAATGGAGATAAGAGCTGAGGAAGCTAACAATACAAAAACGCTGTATGAAGCAAGCATGAGGGGATGTGTAGCCACCTTGAACACATTGATTCAGAATGATCCATTCATTCTCCATAAAATTTCACTCACTGCCTTCACTGAAACTCCCTTACACATCTCAGCTTTGCTTGGTCATGTTGAATTCAGTAAGGCTCTTGTGAGCCAAAAACCTCGACTTGTCAGGGAGTTGGACTCATTCAAACGCTCGCCTCTTCACTTAGCTTCTGCTGAGGGCCACACTGAGATTGTCAAAGAGCTGTTGCAAGCAAATAAGAACGTGTGCTTGGTTGCTGATGAAGAGGGCAGAATTCCTCTCCATTTGGCTGCAATGAGAGGGAGAGTCGAGGTGATACAAGAGCTGATAAGTGCAAAACCTGAGTCAATTCTTGTGCAAATCAACGGAGAAACAGTTTTACACTTGTGTGTTAGGTATAATCATCTGGATGCTCTGAAACTACTGATGGCATCAGTCAATGATGAGGTGTTTCTCAACTCCAAAAACCTTGAAGGCAACACTATCTTGCAAGTCTCTGCCATGTTGAAGCAATTTGAGGTACCAGCCCTGTCTTTTGATTTGCTTTAATTTAAGGAGAATTGTCTCACATAAACAGTCTAGTTTGTCAATTATCATTTTGCTCGATCTAGCTGATTTTATATTATTTCGTTTTGAGTCTAATCTGCACAGTTTTTCTCTAAAATTAGAGAGTTTTTACACATATACACACACACACACATACATCTAAGTTACCTTCTCTTACTAGGTGATTCGAGAATCTGATCATAAAAAAATTTAAAATTTCACCAATATTCGCACCGATCTCTTAACGTCTATATGATATCTCATAGTTATAGTAGTAAGATCATGATCAATATTTTACCTAAAGTTATATATCTATATGCTTAATTTGTGCAGACTACAAGGTACTTGCTTTCAGTACCAAAGATAAAAGTAGATGTCAACTCCTTGATCGAGAATGGCTTTGCAGCAATTCACAGAAACGGCACAAGTCCAAGCAATTTGCAAAATCCTATTACTGAGACAACCACCAAAGCTCAAAGCACTCGATCGGCCACCAAAAAATCAAAAGCTGCTCTCAAGAAAGAAGCAAAATCTCATGCAGCATTGTCATCAACAACATATGACTGGAGCAAAAGGGTAATGAAGTTCAAGAGTAACAAGTATGAAAATATAAGAGGCAACTTGATAGTGGTGGCCACATTGATTGCAACCATGAGTTTTCAAGTGGCAACAAATCCACCAGGTGGGGACTGGAAAAGTGACATAACCAATCAAAACTGCACAACTGGAGCAGTAAACTGCATTTTTGAGACTTCAATGGGTGAATACACTCATGACAAGTTAGTATTTTTCAGTGCTCTCTCGTTTTCAGCATCATTAAGCATAATCTTGTGGCTTATTAGTGGAGTTCCTCTCAAAAACAGAGTTTCAGTGGGGATTTTGCTCATAGGAATGTGGGCTACAGTGCTGTTTGTTGCAGATACATATTATTTATACATCAGCTTGGCTGTGCCACATGATTCACAAGGTCAATATGATCACGTATTTGATTTTATTAGTGATTGGTACTTCTGGCTTTGGGCTGGGTTGCTTGCAGTCATAATTTTTATTCATACACTCAGATTTTGTTCGTGGGTGGTGAAGAAGCTGTTCATGGGGGTAGTTTATGTACTTAGATGTTGCTGTTGCTGTTGTAAGAAGAAGATCATGGTGAGTGTTTAAGAAGAAGACTAGATTGCACTTTATGCATACATACAACTTTCATTGTATCCCATCATGACGTCGTTAACGAATAAGAGTTTAAGTTAGTTTATAAACATTGAATTTCTTGAATAGTAAATGTGTTTTAGATGAAGGCTGCTTGCGTTGTTATAGAATTACTTAATCCCAAAGCTTAGACTATTAGATAAGATTCAACTCTTAAATATATATAAATACTGCAAATTAGACTAATCAGTTATTTCTTTCCATGTCTCAGACACACCGATACTAGTACTAATGTTACGTAAATGTAACTCGTTCAAACAATTTTATTCGGAGTTCATAGTTAGAGCTCTTCATAAAGCTTGTTAAAAAAAATCCATTGTTAGACTTGATTAATTGCTCTTCGTTATTCAAAACGGATGGTTTCAATTTTGTAATTTTCTATTTGTCTCAGAGCTTTATAAGATGTAGTGTTATACAACTAGCAGATAATGAAGTGAGTAATATCCACTACTGACAGTGCCTTCCAGCCTGATCTTTGAGTGTGCAATGTGATAATTTTCCTTGAATTCAAGCAAATTAAGCAAGAGATAAAAAGGCTTGTACCTCATCATGTTGCTGCAATATAGCAGATACTTGCAAGATAGTGTTGCCTTCAAGGTTTTGGGAGTTGAGAAACTCCTCATCTTCAACTGATGCCACCAATACTTTCAGCGAATCCAAATGATTATAACCAAAACACAAATGTAAAACGAATATAGTTGGTTATTTCCACAAGAAAACGCATATTCAAGGTTGAGCCACGCGATGACATTTTACTTGTGTGTAATAAATATGTCATGTTTTTAAATTTTTCGCTGCAAGACTTATGTTTTCCTATCATGTACTTTAATTCATGTTTTGTTTGGATTGTAAGGAATATGATAATGTTTTCCCGTGGTTTGCAAGGAGGTACTATGTATGTTTATGATGAATGAATGTGGAAATGTTCATGACGTTGATTTGGAAATAGGTTTCCCATATTTTATGATTTTCCACATGGCACCTCTCGATCACCCAAGTCTCTTGAGTGCGCCTAGAACCTGTAGGATAGGGAAGGTCATGATAGGTCGTATAAGTTGGATATTTCCACAAGAAAACGCGTTCTCTTTATTATTGACTACTCAGTTAACCATGGATAATGGCCGGGATGCAAAGAAGTTCGTGTTCACATGGAAAAGATAATGAAGTTCCTGGAAAATTTCAGCATCATTAGAAGTCGACAGATAGCTAGACTAGAACTTCAAAAGTAATTTGAAAAGTCTACAAGCTTAAACTTTTAAGTTTATATGCAAGTTCCTGGAAGAATATTTAAGCTTTGATCCAATAATTGGACATGACATGACCACGTTTCTAGACTTTTGATGATTTTTAGTGTGAACATATGCATTTCTAAGAAGTAAGTAGTGGTCCAATGGATGTGGTCTCTCAGATTATTTCCAAGAAGTTGTTAACCGCTTTGTCCAAGTTGCTTTCAAATGAAATTGATGAAGGAGATATATCTAGAAATATATAACCTCAACCACATGAAAATGATGATAAAAAGAGTTGACTCACAAGTCAATGACGATGCTTCGTCTTTGAACTCTGCTAGACATATATACAATATATAACCAGCCAAGTTCTTGGAAGATTAATTTAGGGTTGCATTTGGTTCCAACAATGTTTTAGTATTAAAAAGATAGGATCATCAGTGAGATAGATAACTTTGAAGATTAAGAGTTGATTTTCTATAGAAATTAAACACAAGTCTGAAAATAGGTAGTAATTGGTAGGTTAAATATGCTTCTAATAGAACTCAAACAATTAAGTTCAATGCCCTGAATGATTTCAAACCTTTTAATTCTTGTTAGTTTGTAATTAATTAAAATTAATTGATTCCCTGATTGTTATTCTTTGTCTATTACTTGACATACATATGAATGAGATTTCACAAACACAGACTCTAATATTACTTAACTAGATAATTGGAAGTAAGTGTATACTTCTAGTGATATGCAAGAGATGACAAGTTAATTGTAATTAAAAAATGAAGAGTGGATCTGGATCAAAACAAACACCTTGATCTTCAATTAACCAGATGAAAATGGTTGAGTTTTTGATTGATTGTGTTCTTGTTTAAAAAAAAAATAAAAAAAATAGGGTAAATCGGAAAATAGGGAGGTTGTAGTGGGGAACTGGGGATGGCTACTACTGTGGTGGTGCGGATAGCTGCTTGTTGGCTATGGCAATGATGTCAGTAAAGTACGCAGTGGTAGTTAAGGTGGTTTAGTTTAAGGGAGGATGTCAATAAAGTGTTAATCCAATATTGGCCTGTTTAATGAGTTTGTTAAAGTTGTTAATTCAGTTTAATAAGTTTGTTAAAGTTGTTAACTTTGTTTTGCTGCTGTAATAGTTTGTATTCTGTTAGTTTTCTGTTTTGTTCTCTTTTACTTTAAATGTTTTGCTACTGTACATTACATTATCAAGCTGAATATACAGAAGAATTTCAGATCTCTTTTTCTTTGTTCTTCCCTATTTTTCTTCGTACCTCTCGCATGGTATCAGAGCCATTGACAAACGTCATAAATGGTTGATCTCTCTCAATTCTCCCTCAATCAAAATACCTCAGGTCACAAGTTGACCTCTGAACTTAAAAATTCTTCAATTTCTCCAGCCATGGCATCTTCAACCTTACCTGTTATCTCTCCCAATCTGACCAGAGATAACTATGGGTTCCGGAAATCACAGATCCTATTTGCAGCAGGTTCTTATGACCTGGAGGAACATCTCGCCGGTCTGGTTTCATGTCCAGCCCCCTTTATCAAGATTCAAAGCGAACATTCTGATGGAGTTACAGAAAAGAAACCTAATCCAGCCTATATTCAATGGAAAAAGAAAGATAAATCACTAGTAAGTTGGCTTCTTGGATCCATATCTGAATCAATGTTTTCGGTTGTGTCAAAGTGTCAATTTTCTGCCAAAATGTGGATTGCTTTAGAAAAAAATTTCTTACTAAATCAAGATCTAAAACTTTACATGTCAAGAACTTATTAAAAATTAAGTACAAGGAAAGATAATTAAGTATTCATGATTACTTCATGAGAATGAAAGGATTTGCTGAAGTTTTATCATCCAGTGGAGTAACATTCACTGATGAAGAACTATTAAACTACATTCTTGATGACCTAAGTTTTGAATACGAAGCTGCAGTAGTTAACATTACCACTAGACTTGAGTCTAGGCTTGATCCACTTTCTGTTTAGGAAGCATAGATAATTCTACAAAAGTATGAGTTGAGGTTAGAAAAAGCTAATCTAGTAATGAACTCAATTGTTAACACTGAATTCCAAGGTGGATCAATTAATCTTGCCAATCTTACAACTGGTGAGAGTCATAAGAAATATCACAGTGAACATCACCCCTTCAATGGTGAACAATCTCGGCTTACACCTATGCCACCTCTTGGTTTTGTACCCCCCCAGTTAAATACTCCTCAAGCTGCTCCTGGATCTAACCATTTTGTTAACTCAATTCCACAGCACCAGTTTTACTCACCATAGTTTGGTGGCAGAGGAAGAGGGCGTAGATCTAGTAGAGGCATATTTATATGTCAAGTGTGTGGCAAAACTGGACATTTGGCTCTCAATTGTTATCATAGGTTTGACACAATTTATATAAGAGGCACCAACTCACTGATCAAATAGAATTTTATTCCTAATTACCCCAAGCCACTAGCTGTTTATCAAGGTTCACCATACTCCCCTTAGAACACATCTTAGCCTACTTATAATCCCAATATACCAATTGGTGTCCACTCAAACCAAATGCCTGGTCAAATCGGTTTTTCAACATCATTTTACACCAATTCCGCAACTCATAATGCAACTTCCATTAACTTTTCCGTAGGATCCTTTGAATAGATTCAAACAAATCATGAATCATCAACAACTGTACCACATAATTCCTCCAGTCAGGCATTTTTGTCTCAAACACAGTCATTGCACTATACCAACTCTGTTGCCAATTATGTTGCTACACCATCCACCGTCCAAGATGTCTCCTAGTACATGGACTCAGGTGCTACAGATCATGTAATAGCTGACCTCTCTCAGCTTACTATCAACTCTAATTACACTGGAAATGAGCAGCTCCAGGTTGGAAATGGTGAGCTTCTATCTATATCTCATACTAGTTTTACTTATTTACCATGTCAATCTAAGTCTCTTTATCATTATGTCTTGTGTGTCCCTAGTATCACCAAAAATCAGTTAAGTATATCCAGATTAATTTACTAAAGGTAGTTCTTCTTCAAGGAAGACTTAAGGATGACCTTTATCAACTTCAAACCCCAGCCACTCCAAAATCCACCTTGCCTGCTGATTCTGCAAAACTTGTAGCCACAACCTTCAACTCCTCAACTAGAACATTTAACTTGGATCAGCCTGCCCAGCCCCAGCCTTCATCTTCTATGCTTTGAGATGATTGTAATAATAAAGAATGTGAACTTGCACCTCTAAGTCATAATAATGAGTCTTTAAATTCCCTTGCAGATGTATCCTTTTGTGTAAATGCTACTAGTGATAATAATACACACACATTTCAATTACTTGCTGCTGCCAAAACTAATGGGATGTTGTGGCACAAACATTTAGGTCATCCCAATGTAAATGTTCTTTTCAAAATTCTGCACATTTTAAAATTAAATAGCATTGTTTCACACACTTTTGATTTCTGCTCTGCATCTTAATTTGGTAAGCTTCACCAATCAGTTTTTCCTAGAACTAATTCAAGAGCCTCTCAACCCTTAGAACTGATTCATTCAGACCTTTGGGGACCATCTCTCATTTCCTCACCTGAAGGTTTTCAATATTACATTCAATTCCTAGATGGCTATAGCTGATTCACTTGGATTTTCCCTCTGAAAAACAAATCAGAAACTCAACATATCTTCAAACAATTTCATATCTTAGTAGAAAAAAAATTTAAGTACTCTACCATAAAATGTGTCTAAACATATTGGGGAGGGGAATATAAGAGTTTAGTTCCATATTTTCTTGATCATCGGATTGTTTTTAGGCATCCATGTCCTTATACCCACCAACAAAATGGAAGGGTTGAAAGAAAACATAGGCAAATAGTATAACTCTCCTTTCTCAAGCCAACATGCCTTTAAAATTTTGGTGGCTTTCTTTCCAAACTATTGCTTACCTTACAAATAGACTGCCCACTTCTGTAATATCTGGTTTGTCTCGATTTCAGACCTTGTTTAAACAAATTCCAGATTATAAGTGCATGGACTCTAAAGGCAAGATTTATATATGTCAAAGTGCTAAATTTGATGAAAATCACTTCCCTGTTGCACCTACCAAAGTTACTGCATTCTGTTCTAAAACAAACCAGTCTCCAAAGTCCCTATCTTGTGATGATAGTTCCTTTAGATTCATCTCTTCCTTGTCCATTGCACCCTTGTCTTCTTCGTCTTCACCACTTTTATCCCCAATTGGTTAGCAAAGGTCATCTGTAGCTCCATTATCACAGACCAGTTCATTATCCCAATCTGCCAATACTTCAGTTCCATCTCCTTCTTTGGTATAATCTTCCTCACATAAAACACTAATCGTTGATCCTTTAGTAGAGTCTTCCTTACATTTTCCTTGTAAATTACCCACTGTTTCACATTCCCCTACTACATTACCAACTACACCTTTAATTGAATCTTCTCCAGAGTCTTCGCATACACCAGTTATGAACCTACTGAACATTCTGTTCAGCCTCTCACAAACTCTTCCACTACATTAGCAGTACCACTACCTCAGTCACCCTTAGTTCCTAGTATCTCGCCTTTGCAAATAGACTGCTCTCCTAGTTTTGCTGAATCCATTCATCTTGTTGTAGATCTACTCTTTCCTAAACACCAGTCCACTCACACCACCACTAATACCATAGTTCATAATTCCCATTCATTAAATATTCACCCCATTGTTACTTGGTCTAAAGCCATATATCCATGTTAGTCTCCTCTAGTTCTCATCTAAATACAAGTGAACCAAAGAGTGTAGCTGAAGCTCTATCTCATCCATCTTGGAAAGCTGCCATAGAAAGTGAGTTCAATGCTTTAATATCCAACCATACTTGGGAACTTGTTCCAACTGAACCACACATGAACATAGTTGGATATAAATGGGTTTTTCGAGTGAAACATAACTCTAATGGATCTATTCAACGATTCAAAGCTAGACTTGTTGCTAAAGGGTTTTAACAAAACCCCGAGGTTGATTATCTTGAAACCTTCAACCCTGTTATCAAGTCTTCTACTATTGGAGTTGTTCTAAGCTTGGCTATCACATATGGCTAGGATATCTAGCAAGTTGATGTTAACAACGCTTTCCTCAATGGAGAGCTTAGTGAGACAATTTTCATGACTCAGCCGCAAGGTTTCATTGATGATGAAAATCCTCTTCATGTATGTAAATTGGTAAAGGCACTCTATGGACTCAAGTAGGCCTCTCGAGCATGGTTTGAGAAGCTCAAAAATGCCTTCCTATAGTGGGGATTTATCTGTTCAGTAGCTGATCCCAGTCTGTTTATTTACAGACACAACAATCAGGTTATGTATGTAGTTGTCTATGTTGATGACATCTTATTGACAGGAAGTGATGATAAATTAGTTCAAGACATTGTGCATAAACTGAATCTTGAATTTGCCTTAAAAAACCTTGGGCTCTCTTAAGTATTTTTTGGGGTTTGAGGTTCAAAGAATAGCTTCAGCAATACATATGAGTCAAGATAAATATGCACAAGATTTGCTGCTTAAAACTGGAATGTCAGACTCCAAACCATGCTCCACTCCAATGGCTTTAGGGAACAAATTAACATTTGAGGATAGTGAGCCGTTTGACAACCCATCTCTCTACCGGAGTACCATTGGTGCACTACAATATCTCACATTTTCTGTCAATAGATTAAGTCAATTCCTAAAAGCTCCCACTCAACTTCATTGGCAAGCATGTAAAAGACTTCTTTGATACCTTAAAGGCACTTCAAACTTTGGTGTCAAGTTCACCAAAATTCAAAGATTTCATCTTGAATGCTTCACTGATGCTGACTGGGCAGGAAGTATTTAGGACAAACGCTCAATCAGCGGTTGCTGCTTATTCCTTAGATCTAACTTGCTACAATGGAGCTTCAGGAAACAAAAAGTAGTGGCACTATCTTCTACTGAGGCTGAGTATAGAGCTCTTGCTCAAGGTGCCACAGAAATAGCCTGGTTCCATAGTTTATTCACTGAAATGGGTCTGCACCTTCCTGAAATTCCTGTTATATGGTGTGATAATTAGAGTGCTGGTTCACTTGCATCTAATCTAGTTTTTCATGCTCGAACAAAGCATATTAAGTTAGATGTGCACTACATTAGTAAACAAATTGCAACCAAAAATTTAAAAGTCTGCTATGTTCCTACAGAACACCAAACTGCAGACATCTTCACCAAGTCTCTGCCCACTTCGAGATTTGAAGCTCTCAGATTTAAACTTACGATTGTTTCCTCTCTTATACAGGAAGCCTCAGATTCTAAAGTCATCTCCCCTGTCCAAGAAATCTGAGTTTCTGCTAAACTCCTTTTCTTTGTACAACATTGACAGTTCGATTAAATCTCTCTGTTTCAAATTAACTCTGTGAGATAATACTGGCGTTTCATTAGGTTCTTGTTACTGAGAATTGTTATATGCTAGTGGGAATGTTAAGTACTACTAACAGTGGTGATAAACTCATTAGTGGAATTTGGATCAGTTCCTTATGATTTGCAGATGTAAAGGAACTGATTAGTAGATGTAAGGCATTAGATCAGTTTACTAAGAGTGCTGCTAGATTAGTTGTGTCAGATCAGTTTAATGAGAGTGCTGATGATAGCATTGTTCATAATTGGATTAATGTGCATGATCAAAGTTAATGTGTTTGCTACTAATTGTGGTGATCAGTAAATTTGGTTCTTCTTGTGTGGAGAATTAGAAGTTAATGTGTTTGCTGCTGATTGTGATGATCAGTAAATTTGGTTCCTATCGTGTGGAGAATTAGTCTTATGTGAATAATGTTGATCAGTTCATCAGATTTGATAGTATTAGAGCTGTTACTGTTACGTGATGGATCAACTCAAGTGATAATAATGAGAAATACTGCATTTTAATGATAATATGCAGAAAGCAAGAGTTACATCAAGGTGGTTTAGTTTACGAAAGGATGTCAGTAAAGTACTCAGTGGTAGTTAAGGTGGTTTAGTTTAAGGGAGGATGTTAGTAAAGTGTTAATCCAATATTGGCCTATTTAATGAGTTTGTTAAAGTTGTTAATTCAGTTTAATAAATTTGTTAAAGTTGTTAATTCTGTTTTACTGCTGTAAGTATTATGTTAGTTTTCTGTTTTGCTCTGTTTTACTATAAATGTTTAGCTACTGTACATTTCATTATCAAGTTGAATTTACAGAAGAATTTCAGATCTCTTTTTCTTTGTTCTTCCGTATTTTTCTTCATACTTCTCACAAGTGACAATAGTGGTGGTTCAATAGCAGAAACTTATGACTATGGCAGGTTTTGGTTTGGACTTCTTAGTAAAATTAAAACAATAATTTTTAATAAATATGCCACATTTTAATATTTAAATGGCTTGTGGTATCAGGTTAGATTACTGAGTTGGTACCACAATTGTATTATATATTTTCTCATGACTTATTTATGTGGTTATATTCCCTTTGATCTATGTAATTATAAAATAATTTTATAGAGAGCATTTGGTTCAGGTCATAAAAGATAACACCAATGATCTATCTTTTAATCAAGTAATTACTGTGTTTGGATGTCAAGTAATCAAAGATTCTGGTAATCGACCAATACTATTAGTGATTATTGTAGGTAATATGGGGGGTAATTCGATTACCGAATGAAATGGTGTTATTTTTTTTTATTGCTGGGGTAATCAACTGTTCATACCAATTTTACCTTTAATTAATAAACATTTTGGACACAAATGCCCTCATATGTCTACGAAATGACAATTAGCCCAAATGTGCAAAATGACTTTTTTAACCTCATATTTTAATTTTTGGACAGAAATACCCTCACTATTTACATGGACAATACCCAAAATACCCCCAGCCACTAAAGACCATTGCCGGCCGTCATTGACAATTGTCGAAATAGCCAGTCATGCGCCAATCTTGCCGTTTTGGCCAGATGAAGGTTGGAAATGACTAGATCCATTCTGATCGTTTACGCTAGATCCATCTTCGTAAACGGCCAGAATAGATTTGGCTATTTTCGGCCAAATCCACGGTCGTTAATGGCCAGAATAAATCTGGCTTTCTAGCCAGATCGTCGAACGACCGGCTAGATCCAGTTAGTCATGCACCATTCTAGTGACTGTTAATGGCGGTTGGTAGTGATGGTTGGTGGCCAACAGTCGTCTTGGGTGGCTGGGTGTATTTTGTTAAATTTTAAACTTTTGTTGTTGGGGTGTTTTAGGTAAATTCTCAAATGTAAGGGGTTAAAAAATGTTCTAAATAATAATAATATTAACAAGGAAGGGCAATTAAGTAAAAACTCCTCCGATAATATTTTATTCGATCCAACCAAATATATTAATCATTTACACTCACCAATCTAACCAAACATATTAGTATAACATTCTTCTATTAATCTTTAAGGTAATCTATCTCAGCGGTAATCCTATCTTTTTAGTAATAAAAAATTTCCCGAATCAAATGCAACTGTATTGGTTTTTTTAAATGCAACCGCAAGTGTAAAACTATATCATCATGCAGTTTTATAAGAACCGACTCAAGTTTTGCCGTTACCAACTCTTATGACCTCAACTTTCCCTCTCATCGTAGACAAGACAAGATAGATACTCCCTAGTTGATCATCATCTAAATATGCTGTTAAAAAATTATGATTCATTTTCCTATTTATTCCATGTAAAATTAGATCTTTTTAGGAAATCTATTTAAAGAGGAATGCAATTATAATAGGAATAAAACCATGGCAGTTCCACTAGAAAAAAAGAAAAAAAGGATTCCATCTAGGAGTACAATATCTCATGGATCACCTATAGGAGCGAATCAATTCAAGATTATTAGAGGATGTAAAAACATAAGATATATGATGTAAGGGTTCGTTAAACACCATGGGTTGAGTGTTTGTTAATTAACAACTGGCTTTGGTATTGGGTTTATGGTGTATGTACTTTTATATATCCGTGTTGATGTTATAATAGTGAATTTTTCTCTCACCCATTGATGTAGTCAAATTATGCTGAACTATGTTAAATATTGTATCTTTTCATGTGGCTATCAATGGAAGCTCAGAGATACCACTTCATGAGTTTAAATGAAGGTAGTGAATGAAATTTTATGAAGAATGAATACATGGATATTTTGAATCAATGTGTTCAACGTGTTAGATATTCATGAATCTTATTTATTAATGTATTTTGTGCTACATTGTTTTATAGGTAAGACTTAGTGCATAATCTGCTATATGTCAAATATGAATTAAATTTCAACAAATTGACTGACTTGTCACACCCAAGTTGACGCAGGGGTCCCGGGAATCTAAAATCTTATCTATCCACCCTTAGTAAATATTAATGATGATGGTGATCTTTTATATCAGCAATGGAGAAGAGAAGAGCAAAGGAAAGGAAGAGAAGAGAAAATATTAATGGCGGATCCATCTAAACCCTTGCACATGTCAGCTTCTCTTGGCGATCTCGCTTCAACCAACTTTCATTTAGCTTCAGATCGTGGGTCTGCCGAAGAAGTGGACTCTTGCGGCCGCACAGCTCTTCACTTCGTCGCTGCCGAGGGGCACAAGGAGATCGTCAAAGTGTTGTTGGAAAAAAATAAAGATGCTTGTTTGAAGGCTGATGAAGATGGGAGAACCCCTCTCCATTTGGCTGCAATGAGAGGGCAAGTTGAGGTTATGAAAGAGTTGTTGGAAAAAAATAAAGATGCTTGTTTGAAGGCTGATGAAGGTGGGAGAACCCCTCTCCACTTGGCAGCAATGAGAGGGCAAGTTGAGATTATGAAAGAGTTGTTGGAAAAAAATAAAGATGCTTGTTTGAAGGCTGATGAAGGTGGGAGAACCCCCCTTCACTTGGCAGCAATGAGAGGGCAAGTTGAGTTTATGAAAGAGTTGTTGGAAAAAAATAAAGATGCTTGTTTGAAGGCTGATGAAGGTGGTAGAACCCCTCTCCACTTGGCAGCAATGAGAGGGCAAGTTGAGGTTATGAAAGAGTTGATAAACCAAAAGCCTGGTTCGATTCGAGAGAAAATGCATGGATATACAGTTTTACACTTGTGTGTTAGGCATAATCATCTTGATGCTCTGAAATTATTGCTGGAATCGAAAAACATTGACGATAAGTTTATCAACTCTAATGACCCTAATAATGAGACAATCTTGCTTACTTCTGCCAGGCTAAAACAATTTGAGGTATCAGCTCTGATTTCCTTTTTTTTTTTTTTTAATTAATTGCATTTTTACTTTTTAAATCATATATAAATTTTTTATAAGAAAGTAATAAACCTAACGAGTAGGTAATGGAGTATAGTAAAAGCGGTATCTGTGATAATGTTTTTGAGCTTTAGGGTTTATTTTAAAAGGTTTGAAAGTTATCAACCGAATAATAAATTTGAAAACCTTAACGACCTGTTTTGTTCGGGGTAATCTCCTATTACTCAAGTAATGTCATCTTATATTACTTGATTGTCACGTTTGGTTTTCAAGTAATATAAGATTCTGGTAATCTTTCAAAACAAGTAATAATTACTATTGGTAATATATGAGGTAATCTGATTACCTCCATTTTTTTAGGATTTCAAATTACTTGGTAATCTTGCTTTTGTTACTATTTTATCCCTCATTAATAAAAGTTTTGGACAAAAATACTCTTGTTATCTAAACAATTTACAATAAATTTATGGATAATTTTAACCTTATATTCAAGATTTTTAAGACAAAACTACCTTGGTATTTCAATCAAATTACCCAAGACCTTTGCCACCCTCAACCACCCAAGACTGTTGTCAGCCACCTTCGTCGGTAGTCACCGGACTAGCGCATGGTCGACCAAATCTAGCTGGCTGTGCACTGAAAATGACCACATCTTTGTTCATGAAACAGTCATAGATCTAGCTGTGAAATGGCCATGGATCCCAAATCCATGGTCAGAAATGGCTCCACCAACGCATGACGGGCGAGATCCGGTCGATCGTGCATCATTCCGACGACTATTAGTGGCGATCGATGGTGGTGGCTGAATGTCAGTAGTGGCTTGGGATGGATGGGGGTGATTTTGTTTCAAATTAAAGTTTTATATGGCTGCGATGTTTTAACAAAATTTCACTTGTAAGGGGTTAAAAGAATGATTTAAAAAATAATAAAAATAATATTATATTAATATTTAAAAAGGGGAGCAATTTAGTAATCTTTATAATATACCCACTAATTTATTTCAAACACATTTTTTTAAACATTCTCAGTAATCTTCAAGATAATCTATCTTTTCATTAATATAACATTCCCAGTAATACAATATTCCCTGAACCAAGCGCACCCTAAGGGTAATCTATGATATTATCCCTTATAGAATGCCTAATTATTAATTTGCTCTTTTTTCCTATTAAGTAGTTGTTCCTTTTATGAAGTATTTAACATTTTTGTCCTTTTTTTTTTTTATTAAAAAATTTGTACCTTAAAAATAATTACCTCTTTTATTAAATAAGTGGTAGAAACATTTTCTTTTTCAGTTTCTTATTCTCTTATAAACAGTCTACTAAAGAGAAAAAGAAGTAACAAATTTGTTATAGAGTCTTTGTTTATCTCTTGTGCACATACGATAAGAAAAGAATGAGAAGATAAGAGAATGAAAAACAAAGTATAGAGAATGCTTATCATTCCACAGTGGTTTATCATATTGATTGTACCACAACACAAGCTAAAACATATATAACTTGTAAGTTCTTAGTTTAATTAATAACCGCCAATCATATTAACGATATGAGTAAATCTTTCATATCCTATGGTATGTACAACCAACCAACCGCGGTACGTGACACCCCACGGTTGGCTGGTTATACATATAATGGGGTATTTTAGATCTGTTCTAAAATGAAATTTTTTTGAAGTAACATTAATTCATTGGTTATGACGTAGATGGTTTCGGCAGATCGAGTGCTACTTGGCTTCTCACCCCCGAATATCTTCAAAATCCCTTGCAAAAGCATTTTGGTTTGGGAATTCTCTGAAAAATAATCAATATGAAAACCTAAGAGGCAATTTGATGGTGGTGGCCTCTCTGATTGCGCAAATGAGTTTCCAGGTTGCAACAAATCCTCCAGGTGGGTTCTGGCACGTTGACACCAAAAGTTCTGATGAAGGTTGCCCCGAGGACTCCGGAATATGCAAAGCTGGAACTTCAGTATTAGCATACACTAGTAAAAGTTATTACCAAATGTTTACAGCTTGCAGCACCCTTTCTTTTGTGGCATCACTCAGCGTAATCCTTTTGCTTATTAGTCAAGTTCGTCTCGAAAATAAGATTTGCGTTGGGATTTTGATCATTGGGATGTGGACTTCAATCGTATTGATAGGAGCTACCTACATTTTCTCAATGCTCATGGTTCACGTGCAAACTGATAATGGAATATTTTCTCATTCATTCTTGTTTGCTCCCACTCTTTTGGCTGTGTTGATTATTTCTTTAGTTCATCATCATATGATTCATTTTGGAATCCGCCTGATATATAAAAAGATCAACGGCATTACTAAGAGGTGTGGATTTTTGGAATCCACGGTGAAGCAGATAAATAATTTGAAATCCAAGGTTTGCTGCCAAGTACAGAGGCCTACAGAAACCCTCTGTGGACATTGTTGAAGCTGATGATATTTTGCTGGAAATGTGTGAATATGTTGCTGGTTGAAGATGCAGGTTTTTGGCGCCAAGTTTGGATGTTGCTGGGCGGATGTCAGTTGGTGAAGGAGCTGATTTTTCGAAGTCCTTTATGCGATAGCTTTAGGTGATAGCAGCCGGTGATTAAGGCTTTGCTTTTAATGTTTGTACCAGCATTAGTTAAGTATGTATCGCTAGAAATGTTTTTGTAAAAATATCCTGCAGAGTTGTAACAGTGGGCAATTTAGCCTTAAAACTTTGTCTTGTTATGTAATACATTTTACATGAATGAAATGGTTAGTAATAACCCGCTCTCAACTCTCTTTTACTTAGTATTTTCCAGGTCAAAATACCAACAGAGATCTACTACACCTTCCTGTTTAATTTCACTTACTATTTGAAGTGTGTTTAACATATATGGTAGGTTTTGTTTCTTTCTTTATTTTGTTGACGTGTAATACATTTTCAAGCACTTATTTCCAATTAATTAGCTAGCTAATGAGAATGAACTTTAGTGGAATGTCAATGTTTAATTGTACTCTCTTATGATGCATATATCCACACCGGAATATAAATTAAAGATATACAGTATTTTGATTTTACTTGATAGTTCAAGATTCTAGATGTCATTGTCTAAATATTTAAAGCCGAATCTTTTGATAATAGCTGCTGTTATGGTATTTCAAAATACCAAGTTTTAATTACTTTTGGACTGTTATGTATTAAAAGCAATTGATTGCTGCAGTTATTGCAAATCAAGTCATTCTTGGGCTTTATGGTTTTAAAAGCAATTAAATGGCTTTGGTTACAACAAGAATGAGTTAAGGGAAAACAAGCAGATTTTGAAGTATAAAAAGAGGTCGTTTTCTCATTTGTAAAACATAGTTTTCACTTGAAAAAATTTTTGTTTCCTCTAAGTTTTTTTTTTTTTTAACTTTCCAACTCTCCTTAACCATTGTTACATTTCCTTATACTGTTCTAAATCTCTCTTAGAGTGTGCTTTCTAAAAGGAGATTCGTCATTGTATCCTAAATGTCAGTCCGCTATCGAGCCTTTTTGCACCATGAAGATTCTTCTAGTAGGGGTGGAATTCGGATCTTAAGGATAGTGCTTTTGCATGCCTTGACGTTGCTGTTTTGCTGCTATATCGTTGCTGTTTCACTGCTGTGTCATTGCTGTTTCACTGCTGTGTTTTGCTAGCTGCTGTTATTCTGCTGTTCTTTTGCTGGTTTTGCTGCTGTTATCCTACTATTCTTCTGTTGTCTTGCTGCTGTTTTCCACTGTTCTGCTGCTGGATTTTCTGCTATTTTCCCTGCTCTTTTGCTACTAATTTGTGATTAAGTTTCAACAATCTTAAGATCAGAATTTTATCAAGATGTACTCTGCAATTCTCATCGCCAAATCACTTCCTGACATCTCCAAAATTGAGCCTTTTGTCAGAGCTCATTTCAAGAGGTGGCAAGAAAAAGTGTTCATCTCCTTGGACGTGCTCGTTTCTCAGAGTACCTCACATCAGAAGAACCAAAACCTAGAGTAGACAATTTTGTTAAAAAACTTGGCACAGGGAAGAAAGGAAATAAGGTATGTTGTCATACTATCCTCAGTACATTATCGAATGAGCTTTATGATGTTTATTGCACTTATAAGCCTGCAAATGAGATATGTACAATCCTAAAAAAGAAATATGTTGTTGAGGGTGCTGGATCACAAAAATATGCCTTAGGAAACTTCCTAGATTTTAAAATGATAGAAGAAAAAAAGGTATTCGTGCAAGTCCATAACTATCATTTATTGATAAATGATTTGAAAAATGAAGAAATAATTCTTCCTGAAACTTTTGTGGCTGGTTGTTTAATTGAGAAACTTCCATATTCATGGAGAGATTATAAGAATAGTATGAAACATAAGCGGAAGCAAATGAGCTTAGAAGATGTGATAGTACATATTAGGATTGAGGAGACAAATATGCTTAGAGATAAAGCCGATAAGGCCAAGGAATTGACATCCAAGGCTAATGTTGTTGAAAACCAAGTGGCTCCTCCTCAACCTAAGAACAAGAAACCGTAGAGTTTAAAGAACAATAACAAGAAATTATTTAACAACAAGAACTCCAACACTTTCAAAAAGAAAGGACACTGTTTTGTGTGTGGGAAAATCGGACATTTTGCTAGCCAATGCAAATACATAAAAACTGGAGACAACAAAAATCCTCCTAAAGCCAATCTGGCTAAGGGAGATGATGTTATTACTATTGTGGTTGTCTCACAAGTGAACATGATTGCCGAAAAGAAAGAATGGATAATTGATTCTAGGGCCACAAAGCATATTTGTGGAGATAGAAATTCTTTCTATGAATACATACCGGTGAGGGATGGAGAAGAATGTGTTCACCTTGGTGATTCCCGCTCTACTCTTGTTTTGGGAAAGGAGAAATTTCTCCTCAAACTTACTTCTAAGAAAACCCTCTCACTGAGTAATGTTTTACATGTTCCAAGCATTCGATATAATCTTGCATCTGTTTATGTATTAGGAAAGGCTGGAGTGAAAGTCTCCTTTGAGGGTGACAAAATTGCAATGTCCAAGAATGGGGCTTTTGTTGGGAAGAGGTGTTGTTTTGGAGAGTTATTTAAACTCAATGCACTTAAAGTTATTACGAATGAAAATGCATCTTCTTCTACTTATGTTATTGATTCAATAGATTTATAGCATGGTAGATTAGGTCATGTGAATTATGGTTACTTGAAAAAGATGAAAGAACTTGGTTTATTATCAAATGTCAATATTTCAAATATTGATAAATGTGATGAGTATGGAATCTAAATCCACTAAAAAGATTAGTAAACCAGTTCTAGAACAAGAAAATGAGCTTCCCGGTTTAATTCACAACGATCTTGGAGATTTGAAACAAACCATGACCAGAGGAGGAACAAAGTTTTATATAACTTTTATTGATGATTACTCTAGATATACTAGAGTATACTTATTTAGAAGTAAAGATGAAGTAATTAAAATGTTCTTAATGTATAAAAATGAAGTTGAAAATCAACTCAATAAGAAAATTAAAAGGTTAAGAACAGACAGAGGAGGTGAATATGAGTCAAATGACTTTAATTCTTTTTGTACATATCATGGTATTATACATGACACTACACCTCCTTATTCTCCACAGTCTAATGGAGTTGCTGAGAGAAAAAACAAAACTTCAAAAGAAATGGTGAATGCTATGTTGATTAGTTCTGGAGCACTTTTTGTGGCAGGAAGCAATGCTTTCAGCTTGTTATATACAAAATAAAATTCCTTTTAAGAAAACAGACAAAACACCATATGAACTCTAGAAAGGTCATGTAACTAACTTGAAATATTTTAAAGTGTGGGGTTGGTTTGCTAAAGTCCTAATTCCTGAACCTAAAAGGAAAAGGTTAGGACCTAGGACTGTTGATTGTATGTTTATAGGTTATGCTCAAAACAATGTTGCTTATAGATTCATGGTAATAAAGTGAGAGCTTAGTTTGTATGATGCAAACACAATCATTGAATCTAAAAATGCAAATTTCTTTGAGAATGTTTTTCCTAAGAAAATCGATTGTGAAAAGGCTTTACCTCAAAATGAAACTCTTCGGAATTCTTTTGAAAGTTTAGAGTTAGAAATAAGGAGAAGTAAGAGAGTAAGAAAAGCCAAAAGTTTTGGTGATGATTACTATGTCTTTCTTATAGAGAATGATCCTCAGACTTATGCGGAAGCAAAGACTTCTCGTGATGCATCCCTTTGGAAAGAGGCGGTAAATAATGAAATTGAGCCTATTATGAGTAATCATACATGGGAAGTAGTTAATTTGCCTCTAGGAAGTAAACCAATAGGATACAAATGGATATTTAAAAAGAAATTAAAGACTGATGGATCAATTGATAAATACAAGGCAAGATTGGTTGCCAAAGGTTATACATAAAAGAAAGATATAGATTATTTTAACACTTATGCTCCTGTAACAAGAATAGCATCAATTAGAGTGTTAGTTGCTTTAGCTGCAATGTACAAATTACATATACATCAAATGGATGTAAAGACAACTTTTCTTAAGGGAGACCTGGATGAAGAAATTTATATGAAACAACTAGAGGGTTGTGTTATCCTAGGCAATGAGCATAAAGTGTGAAAACTGGTAAAGTCTCTTTATGGACTTAACAAACACCAAAACAATGACATAAGAAGTTTGACCAAGTGTTAGTCTCAAATGGTTATACAATTAATGGTTCAGATAAATGTGTATATTCTAAATCATTTGAAGATAATACTTATGTGATAATATGTCTCTATGTTGATAACATGTTAATATTTAGTGCTAATATGGATGTGATAATTAAGACTAAAGAGTTGCTTGCCTCAAATTTTGATATGAAGATATGGGAGAGGCAAATGTTATTCTTGGGATTAAAATCATTAAGATAAATGATGGTCTTAAGTTATCACAACAACACTATGTCGAAAATTTCTTAAGGAAATTTGGGTATTCATGTTGACTAATGAGTTAAAAGGTTACAATTGTAATTTGAACAACTTTGGCTACAATTGTAATACTGTGTCGTTTTACTCTTTCATTACTTAGCTAAAGTAACTTTACTCTTTCATTGTTACTTTACTCTTTCATTACAGATTCATACAAATAGCGATAGTGTTGTACTTATTCATTTTAATAAAAATCAGTCTCTACAGATCGTTTGCTCTAAATTCACTCTCTCAAATTTCATCTTCTCATTTGTTCTTTGTTATTTCAACATGGTATCAGAGCATTGACTAGCGTCAATGGCAAAAGATTCTGGCCAAAATTCTAGCTCTTCTTCCTTGCTTAACAACTTCGAAGAGATGTTGAGAGATTCTGTTCAGCGTTCCACCTCAGCTTAAGCATCAAGCTTGCAAGTTATCAATCCGAAGCTTACACGCAATAATTACCGATTTTGGAGCTCACAAGTTTGGTTTACGGTTGGATCACATGAACTTGAGGATCATTTGCTTGGTAAACTTCAATGTCCTTCTCCTCTTTTACTGTCTAATTCTAAAATTCATAGTGACCTAGGTCAACTTAGAGGCGATCTTAAAACTAGTTCTGATTCTATTGGTGATAAGTTGAATCCTGCATATGTTATGTGGAAATGTACTGATAAATTCCTTGTAAGCTGGCTTCTGGCTTCTATATCTGAGAGTATGTTTGGAGTTGTGTCTAAGTGTCGTTACTCTTCAAAAATTTGGAGTGCTCTTGCAAACGAGTTTATAAGTGATTCCAAAGCAAGAACATTACACCTTAAAAATTTGTTACAGACAACACACAAGTGTAATTTGAGTATTGCAGATTACATAAAGAAAATGAAAGAGATAGCTGAGAGCTTATCTGCTAGTGGATTGGTTGTCTCTGATGAAGATCTCTTACAGTATGTCTTAGACGGTCTAGGGCCTGAATATGATGCAGTAGTGGTGAACCTTACCTCTAGGCTTGAATCGAATGTTGATAATGTCACATTGCAGGAGGCTCAGTTTTTATTGCAAAAGTATGAGATTAGGTTGGAAAAATTTAACTCCATTGATTTGTATAATAGCTCTGCCAATTTAGCTTCTGTTAGCAATCCTGGAGTACTTAGTGATGTGACTAATGCAGCTTCCCCAGTTAATTCACATTCCAATGCTAAACCTCCTCCTATTCCACATCCTTCTGTTTTTCCCTCACTCATCTCATTAGGAAATCCACACTATCAGCAACAGTATGTTGTTCCAGCAACTGAGAATTATAATACCAGCTCTATGCAACAATCTTTTCCTATGTTTAACTCCAGACTTGCTGGTTTTCAATCATATAGAAGAGGTAGAGGTAGAAGCTTTGGCAAAAACAGACTAATATGTCAAGTTTGTAACAAGGCTGGTCACTCGGTTGTCCAATGCTATCATCGTTTCAATTCAGCCTCTAATGGTGCCTACAATGGTGGTTTTAATGGAACTCAACAGCAAACTCACAATGGTTATGGTCCATCACCACAAATGTCTCATGTTCAGCAGCCTTTCCCTATCTATGGTTCATCCACTGCACATGGATCCTCAGTACCAATGACCAATCCTCAGCAACATTACTCTAATACCTATACTACTACTAATCCAAACACTACTCATCTAAGACCTTAACAATTTACCAACAATAGTTTGCAAAATCCATCCTTTCCACAACCTTGGTTTGAAAATGTCCCACCTTCCTCTCTTGGTGTTCCTAGTCAACAGATGACAGGAAAGAATCAAGCTTTTCTTACTGCCACCGGTACAAGGTCTTTTGTCCAGAACAATAATGGAATTGCTGGCTCATACTCACAACATAATTCCCCAACCATGCCCTCTGCTCTTGCCACTTCTTTCACTCCATCTGATCTTGTGTGGTACATGGATTCATGTGCCACAGATCATGTTGCAACAGATTTAAGCCACCTGAGTGTCAGTAAGAGTTATGATGGTGTAAGTCAGCTTCAAGTAGGTAATGGTGTATATCTTCCTATTTTACATACTGGCCATACTTCTTTGCCTAGTACTCTTCATTCTAAATGTTTATATCTTAAGAACATTTTGTGTGTACCTTCCATTACTAAGAATCTCCTTAGCATTTCCAAATTTACTGCTGATAATGATGTTGTTGTAGAGTTTAATGATGATTGTTATTATGTTAAGGACAGGTTAACTAGAGCAACATTACTGCAAGGGGAACTCAAGGGAGGCCTGTACCAGTTGAATATTCCTTTGCCCAATTCCTTCTCTCCACAATCATCTTTAATGTGTTCTACTGTGTCCCAGTCCTGTCCTATTATGTCCAGTAGTCATAATGCAGTGTCTAGCCCATGTGAAGGTATGTTTAGCTCTTGTTCAAATGTGTGCAACTCTAGTATTCAGAATACTATTGCTTTACATTGTGATCTGTCTCGGTCTGTGCTTAATGATACTATCCCTTGTAACACCTTCTCTATTAATACAAATAATAGTCCTTATTTTCCTAATGCATTTTTTCCTCCTATGAGTGAAATAGTGCTTATCAATTCTGTTGCTACTTGTTTCACTGTTGATAAAGTTGATACTGATTGCATGACATGGCATAAACATTTAAGACATCCTCATTCCCTCATTTTGCAGAAAATCATTGCAACTTTACCTAAGAATGTTTTACTTAAGTCTAAAACATTGTCTAGTTCTCCATCTAATTTTTGTGATGCATGTTAGTTAGGAAAATTACATCTTACTAGTTTTCCATCATCCACATCTCAAGCTACTGCACCACTTGAACTAATTCACAGTGACATATGGGATCCTGCCCCTTTACCTTCCTCTGAAGGTTTTAGATATTATGTTCAATTCTTGGATGATTATAGTAAATATACATGGCTTTTTCCACTAAAGACTAAAGTTGAAGTTAAATCAGTCTTTATTATGTTTCACACTCTTGCTGAGAGACAGTTTGGTCACAAAGTTAAATGCTTAAAGTCTGATCAAGGAGGAGAGTACATTGCATTGCATTCTTATCTCACTGACTTAGGCATTAAATTCAGACATTCTTATTCCTATATGCACCAACAAAATGGTAGATGTGAAAGAAAACATAGGCACATAGTGGAGACAGGTTTAACCTTGCTTGCTCATGCATCTATGCCTTTTCAGTTTTGGTGGTTAGCCTTTGAAACTGCAATTTTTCTCATCAATAGAATGCCTATAGTTACTCTAGCTTATTTGTCTCCTTATCAGCAGTTATTCAAGGTTCAACCAGTTTATGAGTCTTTGAAAGTGTTTGGGTGTTCATGTTTTCCTTTTCTCAGACCTTTTAATAAACATAAATTTCAATTTCATTTTACAAAATGTGTATTTGTAGGCTATAGTTTGGTTCATAAGGGGTATAAGTGTTTGAAACTGGATGGAAAAATCATTATTACTCCTTGTGTCAAATTCAATGAGTCTGAATTCCCTTTTTCACAAGGTAGTACTCTCTCCACTACCATTCCTCAATCTTCCTCTGAGTCTACTGTTTCTTCTGCCCACAGAAAATCCTTTCCTTTTATTCTCTCTTCCTTTTCTACCTCTTCAACAGGTCAGGCTCTTATTCCTTCTGCAGTGCCAAGCTCATTACAATAGTCTACATACAACACTTCAGCATCAGACCAATTATGTCCTGTTCACATCACTCCTACACCAGATATTAGTTCTATCAGCCTTAGCACATCATCCACATCTTTTCCCAGTACCTCTTTCAGTCCCAATTCTCTACACTCCCCTACTACTCAACCTTTAGAACAGGTATCTCTTAACATTTCTTCTCTCCCTGTCATACCATCAGCATCAGTTTTACCACCTTGCTTGCTTGAGGTTGATCTTACATTATCCAAATTGTCTGAAGCTTCATAGCCTACCCTGCCACCTCAGCCAACCATTACTAATAACCATCCCATGGTGACAAGAGCCAAAGCAACTACTGTATCTTTTTTCTTCCATGCTCTGACACGAGAATATCAGAACCGAGGCAGAACCTGCCACATTGTTTGAGGCTTTAGCTAATCCTAAATGGAAAGAGGCAATGCAATTTGAATTTGATGCTTTGGTGCACAATCAAACCTGGACATTAGTTCCCCCTTCTTCTGATATAAATGTGGTGGGGAACAAGTGGGTTTTTAGAACAAAATTCAATGTTGATGGTTCCTTGCAGAAGTATAAAGCTAGGTTAGTGGCAAAGGGTTTTCAGCAAACTCCTGGCCTTGATTATTTTGAAACCTTTATTCCTGTAGTCAAACCTTCCACCATTAGAATCATTCTTACCTTGGCTGTTACACATGGATGGGATGTGCAGCAAGTTGATGTTAATAATGCCTTTTTGAATGACACTTTGAAAGAAGAGGTTTACATGAAGCAACCTATCGGTTTTGAGGATTCAACTGAACCCTCCTATGTGTGCAAACTAAACAAAGCCCTCTATAGACTCAAACAAGCTCCAAGAGCTTGGTTTGACAAATTAAAATCAACTTTACTCAACCAAGGATTTCTGAATTCTGTTTCAGATTCTAGTTTATTCACTCTTAAGCAAGGATCTTTACTTATCTATGTCTTAGTGTATGTTGATGATATCCTTTTAACAGGCTCTAGTTCAGCCTATATTGCTCAACTTATGCAAAGTTTAAATGATCAATTTGCTCTTAAGACTCTTGGATCGTTGCATTATTTTCTTGGTTTGGAGGCTACAAGTAGGGCTGCAAAAAAAAAAAAAAAAAATCGAAAACCGAATTGCAGCCAGAAACCTAGTCTGAAAACCAGCTTAACCTTTCAGGTTTGGGATTGATTTTAAAAAATGAATAAACCGGTTTTCTTATAAATTTAATATAATAATATTATTTTAAATTTTAATCTTTAAAAATCTTTAATTATTTAAAATCCTAAATACCCAAATCTAAATCTGAAATCCCTAACAAGAAGACGACGTATACCTCCTCTCCTCCTCTCAAACTAGCCGATCTTTGCCTCGTTGGCTCGTCGCTGCCCTCTCCAGTTCCACTCTCCATTGTCTCCAAGATTCCAAACTCCAGTCACTACTGCCTTCTCCATTCTCCAAAGGTGTAACATTAACATCTTGTTCTCAAACTCGTCTCTCCTCCTCTCATCCTCTCCTCTCAAACTCGTCAGCCACCGCTGCCATCTCCAGTCTCCACTCTCTATGACTCCAGCCCCCAACACATGTTATTTTTTTATTGAAGAAGGTAAGTTAGAATCTAGCATTTTCTCTGATACCTATTCCAGTATTCCTGTCTCCAACAAAAATGTAGTATATAGATACGCAGGTCACTTGTAAACAATAAATAGGGATATGTTGCAATTCTTTGTCATAATTTATGAGAGAGAAGTGTGTACATTTTCAATGTTTTGATGCATAGATTGTGTAAAGAAGGTAAAGTTAAGGATGCCTTATTGGTTTTTTATGAGATTAAGAAGAGGGGTTTGCGTCCGACGGAATACCATAATTGTAACACCTACTGAAAACTAGTACAATGCATGCAATTAACCATGGAAAATTGGGCCCAAAAGTTTCTTTTCATTACAATTCACATGTCTTTTATACACAAAAGTTACTGTTTACAAAAGTGCATTTCAAAAGACAAAATAGGGGAACAGTGTAGCTATTGCTCCTCGCGCGACGCCCTCCAACCGCAACATCACCTAGAACTCATCCACAAAGGAAAATAACGGGGTGAGCACAAATAATGCCTCGTAAGTAAAACTCTCTAAGCTCTGTCTCGTGTGTGACTCTCAATTCTTTCCTTTTCTAATCTGTTTCTATTTCTGTTTCTAATAACATCATGGCCTCATCTTACCGGAGGTACGGCCGAATGGCGTTCACACAAAGACCATTTCACTCTATGGCTATCGGGTGGAATTCACACAGACCAACCCTTTCTTAGTGACTACCGAGTGAGGATCACAAAGCACCAACTCGGTTCCTCCTAACTATCGGGTGGAGATCACCTAGCACCTACCCGTTCCTCATGAATTTTGGGTAATGATCACCAAGCATTTACCCATCTCTAGTCACTATCGGGTGATGATCACAAAGCATCACCCCGCTTCTACTAGCCATTGGATGATGATCACAAAGCATCAACCTACATATCTCTTAACTAATCGGGTAGTGGTCACAAAGCATCTACCCATTTCTATTACTCATTGGGTGACGATCACTAAGCATCGACCCATCTCTCTAAGGCTATTCGGATGATGATCACAAAGCATCCATCCGATTCCCATAACGGTTGGGTGATGATCACAAAGCATCATCCCAACTATACTACTCTTCTAACTCATTCTATTGTAGCATTTTTCAATGCTCTCTACCCTTAGAGTAATTTTACCCACTAAGCTCTCTACTCATAGGGTATTTCTATACACAAAGTTTCCTACTCTTTCTTAGGTCACTTTTCAATGCATATAACAATGCACATGGATGATTTATCTCTACTAATGCACTTGTGAAATGCCAACATGCAATGTTGCAAGAATTAAGGTTCATTACTAACACTCAACCTCTATTAGGCATTTCATCAAACAACTCATGTGCACTATAAAACTATATCATAGCCATGAATCTAAAACTTTTCCTAACCATCCAAAATGGGGAAAAACCCCTTCACAAAGCCACAAAGCCTGCCATAGAAAACACTTCCAAAAAGGGGATTCATAATACCCCTTAAATTCCATCTCAACTACCTTGCCAAACCAACAACCCATTTCTCAAATTTGCAAGGTATTAACAATCACAAAGCATAGAAATCTCTATTAATCCGTTATACATGCTATATTACATGTACATCACATACATACATCAAGTCTACCAAAACCCTAATCAAGAAATTTCATAAATCTCAACTTGGGTTGGGTTTTACTTACTTGTTATGGAGAGACTTCACCAATTCTTCTTTTCACTTGGTTTTCTTAACTAATCTCTCTATTCTTAACCAAAAGAATGAAAACCCTCAAAAACTAAAATGAACTAAAATTCACAAATCACACAACTTAAGGAGAAATCCTTACCTTAGGAAGCCTTAGGTTGCTTTTTCTACCCCAAATCACTTCAAAATCCCTTGGAAATCCTTGATCAAAAGAAAAGAGAAGTTGAGAGGAGGAGAATGAGTTGCGTTTGAGAAGAGAAATGAAGGGTTTCTTTGATTCTAATTCCTTTTAATGAAATAAAAACACAATCATTCCCATTTTGCCCTTACTCTTCTTTGGAAATTCCATCCATATCCTTTGATTCATTACAAACTCACCCCCATCTCAACATACTCTCCATGAAAAATCCTTACAATTCACTCCCCACTTTTCCTGCTAATTAGGGGTAGAAAGGTCAAATTGCCCTTGGGGAAGAAAATATCTAAAACTCAACCAACATAACAATCGGCCCGTTGCCGCGGCGAAGAAACCTTTGTCGCCGCGGCGAAACTGTCCAGAGAGTTTCGCCCTTGGTCTCAACACATCTTCGCCGCGGCGAAGACTCTTCTTGCCAAGCTTGGTTCACTAAGATTCTTCTATTTTCAACCAATTTCAGGGCAACACTCAACATAACGCTCAAACAAACAAATATAACAAAAACCCAACTCGATTAAGGGCGAAAGAGGAAACAATAACAACGTACCTCAAGTGGGGCGTTACAATTCTTCCCCTTAAAAGGATTTCGCTCCCCGAAATTCAAACAAATAACTCAGGGAAACGATTCGCATGTCCCGTTCTACTTCCCAAGTGGCTTCTTCCACTTTGTGATTCCTCCAAAGGACTTCACTAGCGGAACACTCTTGTTCGAAGCTCTTTAACCCGTCGATCTAGAATCGAATGGACGTTCTTCATATACTAGATTCTGCTACTTCGACGTTCTCTACGCTCAGGATGTGGAGGGGATCACTTACATATTTCCGTAGCATCGAGACATGGAAGACATCATGCACCCTATCCATACTAGGTGGTAGAGCCAATCGTAGGCCACCTTTCCTACTCGTTGCAAGACCTCAAAAGGACCTACAAACCTCCGGTGCTAACTTCCCTTTGGTTCCAAAACGCATGACTCGCTTATAAGGGGAAACCTTGAAACACCTTGTCGCCCACTTGGAATTCTACCTCTTTCCTCTTCAAATCGGCATAACTCTTACGTCGATCTTGGGCTTGCTTCATTCTACTTGGATTACCTTTACATCTTCTACAAGTTTCGAGTCATCTCCCCCGGCCCAGCGGTACTCAACTCATCTCTCTCTCCCACTTCATCCCAATGAAGCGGAGACCTACACCGTCTACCATACAAAGCCTCGTAAGGCGCCATTCTAATTGTAGGCTGATAACTGTTGTTGTAGGCAAATTCTACTAAGGGTAACATCTCATGCCAGGATACTCTGTAATCCATGCAACAGGCTCTCAACATATCCTCGAGCACCCGATTCGTTCTCTCGGTTTGGCCATCTGTCTGAGGATGATAGGCGATCGAATGCTAAGCGGGTACCCAAACTCCTCTCGTAAACTTGTCCGAAGGCATGAAACAAACGGAATCTCTATCGATACTATAACCTTGGGCACACCATGCAATCGACTATCTCCTTGAGGTAAACTGGGCCAACCTGATCAGTGGTACTCTCCTTTACCCGGGAGAAAATGGGCTGACTTGGTTAACCTATCCACAATCACCCATATAGCATTACACCCTTTCGCACTGGGAAGACCCGTGATAAAATCCATTGAAATGCTCTCCCATTTCCATTCCGGAACACTCAATGGCCGGAGCAACCCCGACGGCGGTGTTCGTCGCTTTCACCTGCTGGCAAGTTAGACATTTAGCCACAAACTCGGCGATGTCTTTCTTCATACCAGACCACCAATAGCCTTTCTTGATATCCTGATACATCTTGGTTGCTCCCGGATGAGCGGTGTACGGTGTGTCATGAGCCTCTATAAGGATTTTCTGTTTCAACTCCTCAATTGGAGGTATACACAACCGATTTCTAAAATAGAGGACACCATCTCTCACAAAGAACTCTGATGTCTTGCCCTCATGCACTTGCCTTTGAACTATTTTCGCACCACTCATCAGCCATTTGCTTTTCTCTAATTTCCTCTAGTAAAGAGGACTGTACCACAAGGTTGGCAATTCTTCCCGGAACCACCTCAATCTGCTCCTTAGACAACTCTTCTATTAACTCTTTCTGTCTAGTAAGCCGGAAAACATGGGCTTTTCTACTCAAAGCATCGGCTACTACATTGGCTTTCCCCGGTTGGTACTTGATCTCACAATCATAATCCTTGACCAGCTCTAACCACCTTCTCTGCCTCATATTCAACTCCTTTTGAGTGAAGAAGTACTTCAAACTCTTATGATCGGTGTAGATATTACTCTTCACACCATAAAGGTAATGCCTCCATATCTTTAAAGCAAAGACCACAACTGCTAACTCTAAGTCATGCGTAGGGTATCTGGTCTCGTACTCTTTCAATTGACGAGAAGCATAAGCTATAACCCTACCTACTAATCGCATCAACACTCCGAGTCCTCGCAAAGAGGCGTCAGATACATGTCATAATCTACACCCTCTGCGGTAACACTAGCACGGGGAGCGATGTTAACCTCTTCTTCAACTCTTGGAAGCTTTCTTCGCAAGCGACTGTACAAAAGGAGTTTTCTCGCTTGGTAAGAGCTGCAACGGTTTAGCCTAGGCGAATCCTCACAAATCGCCGGTAGTAACCTCGCTAAGCCTAAGAAACTCCCGATTTCTTTCATCTCTGGGCTTCGCCATTCCGGGATGATTGCTCGCACTTTACTCGGATCTACCGAAATCCCTTCCTTCGACACGGTATGACCCAAGAATATCACTTGATTCAGCCAAAACTCACACTTGGAAAACTTAGCACACAACTTCTTTTCTCTCAGTTGCAATACTAATCCCAAGTGTTTCTCATGCTCTTCTCGGACTTTGAGTAAATCAGAATGTCGCGATGAAGACAACAATAAACTGATCCAAATACTCATGGAATACCCTGTTCATCAAGTCCATAAAAATTGCTGGGGCATTAGTCAAGCCAAAAGGCATTACTACAAATTCATAATGCCCGTACTTGGTACGAAAGGCAGTTTTAGCCACATCTTGCTCAGCCACTCTTACCTGATGATACCCGGACCTCAAATCAATTTTGGATAACACTGCCGCTCCTTTCAACTGATCAAAGAGGTCATCTATCCGGGGTAGCGGGTACTTATTCTTCACTGTAACTTTATTCAACTCCCTATAATCGATACACATCCTTAGTGATCCATCCTTCTTTTTCACAAACAGGATTGGAGCTCCCCAAGGGGAATGACTTGGTCGGATGAAGCCTTTATCTAAAAGCTCTTGGAGTTGCTTCTTTAATTCTTGGAGCTCAGCTGGGGCCATTCTATAAGGGGCTTTAGATATTGGTGCTGTCCTTGGTGCTAGTTCGATACTAAATTCTACCTCTCTCTCTGGAGGCAAACCCGGTAACTCTTCCGGAAACACATATAGAAAGTCTCGAACTACTGGCACCCTCTGGATCTCTAACTGTGGAACATCACCACTCTGCACTACATGGGCAATATACCCCGAACACCCCTTTCTCAACATCTTCCTGGCCTTTACATTACTAATCAGCATGCTCAACTGATGGCCTTCTCCAAAACTAAACTTATCTCCACAATCGAGGTTAAACCGCACCTTCTTTTTTCGACAGTCAATCTCTACTCCATACCTCCCTAGGAAGTCCATACCCAAAATCACATCAAAGTCGGGCATATCGAAAACTATTAAGTCAACTGTTAACTCTCTACCCTGGATCACTAAGGACTCTCTCAACAAAATCTCTTGAGTCACAACACTAACCCCATCAGGCGCTTCTATCTTAATGGGTTGAGCCTCTAGTAGGTTTCAAACCTAATCTCTCAAGCATCCCATAAGATATAAATGAATGGGTAGCACCCGAATCAATTAAAGCATATAAAGGGACTGCATGAAATAATAACCGACCGATGACGGCCAATGGATGGGCGCCTCTGCTTCCCCTTGTGCCACAGTAAAAACTCTGGCACTCGCAGTACCTCCTGAACTCTGAGTAGTTGGTGGAAGAGGAGCTTTGCAATCCCTCATCATGTGCCCTGGCTGTCGGCACCTATAACATACTCTCTGATCCTTCAGACACTCTCCCGGGTGGTTCTTACCACACTTAGGGCAAGGAGGAAACCCTTCCGTTCGAGGTCGCTTATTCCTCCACCTCCTTTCTATTCTGTTTATACTGAAACTTCTTTTTCTGATTCTTCATGTCTTTGCCTTTTTCACCCTCATGTTTCTCTCTCTGAGGAGCGGAGGGTAGCTCCTCGGTCCTCCCGTCGAGGATCCTACGGGAAGATTTTATTCTCAAAATCTCCGCCTTCATTGCCCGCCTCAAGGCCTCACCTGTAATTGCGAGGAGGGTTGGAGCTTGTCATAATATCCCGGGCTATCTCCGGCTTCAATCCATGCACAAACTTATCCCTTCTCAAGGCGGGGTGCTAACTATTCCTGCAAACCTTGCAAGGGCGTTAAACTTCACTGAGTACTCTTTCACAGCGCTAGCTCCTTGCTGTAAACTGATAAATTCTTGGACCTTCTCATGAACTTGGTCCTCTGATCTATACTCAGCCTCAAACTCTTGCCTAAACTCTTCCCATGTCATTACTGTCGCATCATGAGTTTCTTCCATTAATTCCCACCAAATTCGGGCATCACCCCAAAACAGGAAACTCGCATACCGGAGCTTCTCCCGGTCTGACATGGGAAATAAACCCGTGGCTCGTTCTCTCGACCCAAGCCACTCCTGCTACCTCTTTGGATCCGTAGTACCCTTAAACTCGAGGGCTGATGCTGTTGGAAAGACCATAAATCGGTTCAACTCTGTTCGTGCTGGGGAGGTACCGTTGCCCTCTCTCGACGGGCGTAAGCGGCGGTGCTCATGCAGGGGGTACAACTCTCCCCGAGTTTTAATCATAACCTCTTTGTATTATTCCCCGATTCTAGCTTCATCCAAGGGAGGGGCGTAGGCTGCAGTGGGTTAGAAGGTTCTCCTTCATTCACCACACCTTTACCGCGGTTTCGATAACTACGCCTCATCTACAAAATGATCACACTAATGAACTCAAGAAACACTTACTGTAAGGAAAGAATTACTCACACGGTTGGTTAGAGGGACGTCGTGGCGATGAGAATAGTACACCTTTGTTCAATCCCAAAATCTTTGCTCGATACCAAAAAATGTAACACCTACGAAAACTAGTACAATGCATGCAATTAACCATGGAAAATTGGGCCCAAAAGTTTCTTTTCATTACAATTCACATGTCTTTTATACACAAAAGTTCTGTTTACAAAAGTGTATTTCAAAAGACAAAATAGAACAGTGTAGCTATTGCTCCTCGCGCTGTCACCTCCCTCCAACCATGACATCACCTAGAACAACCTGCATCCACAAAGGAAAATAAGCAGGGGTGAGCACAAATAATGCTCGTAAGTAAAACTCTCTAGCTATCTGTCCCCGTGTGTGACTCTCAATTCTTTCCTTTTCTAATCTGTTTCTATTTCTGTTTCTAATAACATCATGGCCTCATCTTACCGAGGTACGGCCGAATGGCGTTCACAGCACCATTTCACTCTCTATGGCTATCGGGTGGAATTCACACAGTACCAACCCTTTCTTAGTGACTACCGAGTGAGGATCACAAAGCACCAACTCGGTTCCTCCTAACTATCGGGTGGAGATCACCTAGCACCTACCCGTTCCTCATGAATTTTGGGTAATGATCACCAAGCATTTACCCATCTCTAGTCACTATCGGGTGATGATCACAAAGCATCACCCCGCTTACTAGCCATTGGATGATGATCACAAAGCATCAACCTACATATCTCTTAACTAATCGGGTAGTGGTCACAAAGCATCTACCCATTTCTATTACTCATTGGGTGACGATCACTAAGCATCGACCCATCTCTCTAAGGCTATTCGGATGATGATCACAAAGCATCCATCCGATTCCCATAACGGTCGGGTGATGATCACAAAGCATCATCCCAACTATACTACTTCTTAACTCATTCTATTGTAGCATTTTTTCAATGCTCTCTACCCTTAGATTAATTTTACCCACTAAGCTCTCTACTCATAGGGTATTTCTATACACAAAGTTTCCTACTCTTTCTTAGGTCACTTTTCAATGCATATAACAATGCACATGGATGATTTATCTCTACTAATGCACTTGTGAAATGCCAACATGCAATGTTGCAAGAATTAAGGTTCATTACTAACACTCAACCTCTATTAGGCATTTCATCAAACAACTCATGTGCACTATAAAACTATATCATAGCCATGAATCTAAAACTTTTCCTAACCATCCAAAATGGGGAAAAACCCCTTCACAAAGCCACAAAGCCTGCCATAGAAAACACTTCCAAAAAGGGGATTCATAATACCCCTTAAATTCCATCTCAACTACCTTGCCAAACCAACAACCCATTTCTCAAATTTGCAAGGTATTAACAATCACAAAGCATAGAAATCTCTATTAATCCGTTATACATGCTATATTACATGTACATCACATACATACATCAAGTCTACCAAAACCCTAATCAAGAAATTTCATAAATCGCAACTTGGGTTGGGTTTTACTTACTTGTTATGGAGAGACTTCACCAATTCTTCTTTTCACTTGGTTTTCTTAACTAATCTCTCTATTCTTAACCAAAAGAATGAAAACCCTCAAAAACTAAAATGAACTAAAATTCACAAATCACACAACTTAAGGAGAAATCCTTACCTTAGGAAGCCTTAGGTTGCTTTTTCTACCCCAAATCACTTCAAAATCCCTTGGAAATCCTTGATCAAAAGAAAAGAGAAGTTGAGAGGAGGAGAATGAGGAGTTGCGTTTGAGAAGAAGAGAAATGAAGGGTTTCTTTGATTCTAATTCCTTTTAATGAAATAAAAACACAATCATTCCCATTTTGCCCTTACTCTTCTTTGGAAATTCCATCCATATCCTTTGATTCATTACAAACTCACCCCCATCTCAACATACTCTCCATGAAAAATCCTTACAATTCACTCCCCACTTTTCCTGCTAATTAGGGGTAGAAAGGTCAAATTGCCCTTGGGGAAGAAAATATCTAAAACTCAACCAACATAACAATCGGCCCGTTGCCGCGGCGAAGAAACCTTTGTCGCCGCGGCGAAACTGTCCAGAGAGTTTCGCCCTTGGTCTCAACACATCTTCGCGGCGGCGAAGACTCTTCTTCGCCCCGGCGAAGCTTGGTTCACTAAGATTCTTCTATTTTCAACCAATTTCAGGGCAACATTCAACATAACGCTCAAACAAACAAATATAACAAAAACCCAACTCGATTAAGGGCGAAAGAGGAAACAATAACAACGTACCTCAAGTGGGGCGTTACAATAATTAATGGGTATTGTAAAGCTAATAATTTATAAACATTTCTAAATAGTCAACTTTTGCTTTAACTTCCCTTAAATATATTGATTATTTATTGCACGAGTTTGAGAGACTAAGTGGATTTTTATACAATGTAATAACTATAAATGGAATGCAGATTAAAAAATAAAATCTCAAATAAGGAGATATGTATAAAGCGGTGCCTTTTGGAGGGTGTATGAAATCTGGGTTTGTTTTTGTTTTGTATTGGTTGGGGGTGTGAAAGAGAAAGAGGTAGAGATGGATTTAAACTGAAAACTTAAAATGGTGGGTGTTGGGTTGGTTATTGGTTAAGGCAGTTGAGGTTAAAGGGAGAAAAGGGTTTGTTTTAGTTTCGGTGTTTTGTTTTAATGGGGTTTAAGAGAGGGATGAGAGGTTGTGGTTTGGAGAGGGTATATTTTAGCCTAATTTTAAATGGGAGGTCCTGATTATCAGTTGATACCCATACTTTATATAAGGCCTATTTAAAGATTTTTTTTCTTTTTCCTGTGGTGGAGACATGATCAAAAACATTAGTAGAAAGTTTTGAGTCCTTTAGATGTGGATCTTCTATTTTTTTTATTGGTTTTCTTTTAATTGGATTTACTTAAAGTAACTGCTATTAGTATCAAAGTTATATTCTTGCACATCATGACCATGTCTTTGAAATTTAAATTCTATTTTTTCTGTGCTTGAAGTTTAGGTCTATTATTTATTTATTCCTGTTGCTGTTTCAATAATTGTTCTCAGTTTAAATTCTTTTCGAATTTTGCAGATGTCATCGACTGGAGGCAATACTCGTGCTTGTCAGACTTCAAGTGACATTCATTCACCGAATCCGACCCCTACAAATGTGGCCACAAATCAAACTACTTGCACAGCACCAGTGCCACGTCCACCCCAAAAACGTGGGACTTCTATTACTCAAAGGAAAAACACTTCGGAAATGTGGGATCACTTTACCAAGAATGATTCTGAGAATAAGGATGATGCCACTGCATTATGTAATTACTGTGGGAATGTTCTAGCTTGTCCAAGTAAGAGCGGTACAAGTTGTCTGCGTAAGGTGTAAAAAGTATCCCTCAAATATGGTGGATAAGAAGCAAAAAACATTAGTGTTTCAACAAACACAACAAGCACGTGAGCGGTCAAGTAACGCTCCACATTCTTCACTTTTGACTTGGAAATTTGACTAGGATGGGCTTAGACGGGCTTTAGCTAAAATGGTCATTATTGATGAGTTACCTTTTAGGTTTGTTGAGCGTGAGGGGTTTCGGGAGTTCATGAGTATGGCTCAGCCAAGGTTTCAAATTCCTAGCCGAACAACGATTGCTTCAGATTGTATTAAAGTATATAATGATGAGTGCCAAAAGATGAAGAAGTTCTTTGCTAAGTTTTCACAAAGAGTTTCTCTCACCACTAATACATGGACAAGTTGTCAGAACCTCAATTATATGTGTTTGACAGCTCATTTCATCGATGAAAACTAGGTTTTACAAAAAAGGATTATAAACTTCTGCCCCATTATCAGTCATAAAGGTTTAGAGATTGGCAAGGCCGTGGTGAAGTGTTTGCTTGAGTGGGGTATTTCTAAAGTTTTCACAATCACTGTTGATAATGCAAGCTCTAATGATGTTGGAATAAGTTATCTAAAGACTCGGTTGGGAAGTTGGAAGGGGAGTGTCTTGGATGGTGACTTCCTCCACATGAGATGTTGTGCTCATATATTGAGTTTAGTTGTAAAAGAGGGATTAAAAGATATAGAGACTCCATATTCCGAATTCGTTCAGCAGTGAGGTACGTGAGATCTTCTCCGGCAAGGTTACAGAAATTTAAGGAGTGTGTGACAAAAGAAAAAATTGAAAGTAAAGCTCACTTGGTTCTCGATGTTGAAACAAGGTGGAATTCCACATACTTGATGTTGGAGGCGGCAGTAAAATTTCAGAAAGCTTTTGATTTGTTGGAAATAGAGGATAGTAAGTATTCAGATGAGCTTAGCAGTGGGGAAAGGTTTAGAGGTTTGCCTACATGCATTGATTGGGAGTATGCACGATACTTATTGCCTTTTTTGAAAGTCTTTTATGATACAACTCTATGTGTCTCTGGCTCACTTTATGTCACGAGTAATTCTTACATGCGGGACATTTTTGGCATTGGATTGAAGATTTCAAAATGGTGTAGAAGTGTAGATCCTGGGTTACGTGCTATGGCTCTAAGGATGAAGGGGAAATATGATAAATATTAGTCAAATATTAATAATGTCAACCTCATGTTATTCATTGCATAGGTACTAGATCCGAGACACAAGTTAGAATATGTGAATTGGGTTATTAATGAGTCTTTTGATACGGATCTTGCTGAGAGGTCGAAAACAAAAGTGAAAGAAGTTTTGGTGGCTAGCTTTATTTGGCAATATAGTTCGTTTAAGGTGGTCCCTAGTGCTCAACCAAGTGAGCAGACTCGAGTTGCAGTGGAGCCTGATGTTGATGATGTAGATCTTGATACTGAGGAGTTTATGAAGGTAATGTATAAAGAGAAACATGCTGGACAAAAAGTGAATGACAAAATAGAGTTGGACAAATATTTAGCGGACGATTGTGAAGATGACAATAAGAGTTTTGATATCTTGCAATGGTGGAAGTTAAATTCAACAAAATATGGAGCTCTGTCTATGATAGCACAAGATGTATTGGCTATGCCTGTCTCTACCGTTGCATCTGAGTCGGCTTTCAGTACGGGGGGTTGTGTATTGGATCCATTTCGTAGCTCCCTCACTCCCAAGATGGTGGAGGCTCTTATTTGTACACAGGATTGGGTTCGGGCTTCACGTGTACCATTCATCATAGAGGAGAGCTTGGACGAAATATCAAAACTTGGCAAGGGTAAAATTGTTCATTTACTTATAATTTTTTGGTTATTTATTTGATTATTTCTTGTTTTTGTTAAATATATTTTGCAAATATAACCTATCTATTGTGCTTGTTCAATTATTTGTAGAAATTCCGTGTTTCGGATTGGAAAGCACAAGTCATATGGATGATTGAATGATAACCCAATATATGAGGTATATTACTTTTGATTTTATAAGCTGGTTTGTTAAGATTCTGATCTCATTTTTTAATTATTTTATAAGCTGGTTTGTTAAGATTGGTTGGTCAATAAGTATTCAGTTTGACATGTTTGATTTGTTGAGTAATTGACACGGTTTTGGGACTCATAAAATTGACACAACGCCATTTGAAGACTAGTTATTAATGTAAAAAGATTGAGCCATGTGCTACCAGCTCATATGGACCATTATTTCACAATGAAATTCCTGTTTTTGACTTCTTCACGGTTGAGTACAAATTAGTTATCCTATGGAATCATTCACTGTTGTGGTGGAATAATTATGGTGAATTAATTAAGCAATGGAGGCAAAACAAATATAGTTGTGGTGGAATAATTATTCTATGCAAGGAAAAAAATATTATTAAGGTGGAAAGAATAAAGTAATACAATATATAGTTAAATGGGTTGAGTACAAATTAGTTATCCTATGGAATCATTCACTGTATCATATTATTTATGTGTTTATTTTATTTTTCTGCAGTGACATTTGCTGAAAACGAAATGCATTCTCTTTATTTAGAAAATATTAAAGCTGATTTCATTCCTCTTGTAGGTGATTCTGTGATTGCACTTGGCCAATTGAAGAATGCTTGAGCCTTAAAGTGGGGGGGAGATGTCTGTTTACAACTTTCACTTGTTATTTCTTAATCATTTTTGTACTTGATCATTAAAATTTAAAGGAAGAGTTTGTGTTTTATGATAATGTAATTGGTGATTATTAGTTATTATGCTTGGATGAGAAGAATTCAGTAGCATTAATTGGTGATTAATTGGTCAAATTGTTGTGGATTTTTTGGTTTCTTGAAATTGTGATCCAAAAATAGGAATTTTTTTTATCAGAACATATAAAAAAAAGGCAAAAAAAAAATTATTAATAAAACCGGTTTGCAAACCGGTTAACCGGATTGCAAACCAAAAATTCGGTTCGGTTTGCAAACCGGTTTATGCAAAAATCAGGCCGATTTCGGTTTGCAATATGGCTTGAACCGAAAAACCGATTTGGTTACAAAAAGTATATATCCGATTCGGTTAACCGGTTTTTTGCAGCCCTAGCTACAAGGACCTGCAGTGGTATGCACTTGAAGCAAACCAAATATGCCTTTGATCTTTTAGTTAAAACAAGAATGAATGATGCTCATGCTTGCTCCACTCCCATGGCTGTAGGGACAAAATTATTTTCTGCTAACAATAATCTATTTGAGCACCCTAGTCTGTACAGAAGCACCATAGGAGCCCTTTAGTATCTTACTCTTACAAGACCTGATCTTAGTTTTCCTGTTAATAAACTAAGTCAGTTTCTTTCTACCCCTACTGATCTTTAGTGGAAAGCATGCAAGAGAATTCTTCGATATGTTAAAGGGAGACTCGATTATGGACTGCATTTTCAATTAGCTCATCCTGTCACTGTTGAATGCTATCCTGATGCTGATTAGGGTAGCAATTTAGAGGATAGAAGATCCACTAGTGGTTATTGTGTATATATGGGTCCTAATTTAATTCAATAGAGTTCAAGAAAACAGAGGGTTGTGGCTTTATCTTCCATTAAAGCTGAATATAGGGCTTTAGCACAAACTGCCACAGAAGTGGCCTGGTTACAGAGTATGTTTTCTGAGTTGGGAATTCCTATCCACACCAAACCTGTGATTTGGTGTGATAACATTAGTGCAGCAGCTTTGGCCTCTAATCCGGTGTTTCATGCACGAACCAAACACATCGAAATAGATGCACATTATATCCGAGAGCAAGTACTAGCCAATAAGGTTGTCATTCAATATGTACCCTCTAACCTTCAAATAGCTGATGTCTTAACTAAAGCATTGTATGCTTCACAATTTGCTGAACTAAGGCAGAAATTGACAGTTGTGAGTAGAGGAGAGTTGTGAGCAGTAAGTCTTCATAATCTGCTCAGTTTTGTGGCTGCTTATTGACAGTTGTGAGCATTCAGTTGCATTGTCTGCTTATTGACAATTGTGAGCAATAAGTCTTCATAATCTACTTGTTGATAGTTGACAATTGTGTTGTAGTTTGAAAATGCACAAAGGAGAATGCAGTTCTGTGGTATTTTAGTTGGACATTTTAGTTTAGCTGTACTTTGCTGTGTTGTGGTTTTTCAGTTGAACATTTCAATTCATCTGTGCTTGGCTGTGTTGTGGTATTTGTAGTTTGAAAAATGCACAAAGGAGAATGTAGTTCTGTGGTTTTTCAGTTGGACATTTCAGTCAGCTGTACTTTGCTATGTTGTGGTTTTTCAGTTGGACATTTCAGTCAGCTGTACTTTGTTGTGTTGTGGTTTTTCAATTGGACATTTTAGTTTAGCTGTACTTGGCTGTGTTGTGGTATTTGTAGTTTGAAAAATGCACAAAGGAGAATGCAGTTCTATGGTTTTTCAATTGGACATTTCAGTTCAGCTGTACTTGGCTTGACTGTGTTGTGGTATTTCAGTTGGATTTCAGTTGTAGTTTGTTGTGTATTTTGAGAAGTGCACAAAGGAGAATGCTGTGTTTCAGAATTGTTTGTGACATTTCAGCACAGTAATGGATATTTCAGTTCAGCTATACTCTATTGTGAATTTTTGAAAGGTGCAGCAGTTCAAAAAGAAGAATGCTGTAATCGAAAAGAAGGTGCAGCAGTTTAGTGTTGTTCTTTTTTATTTCTTCTTGATGCAAAAAGAAGCTCAGCACGTAGTGGTATTTCAGCATAAAGGAGCACGGCTTAGAGTAGTGAAGTTTTAGTTTTATTGTCACTTTGGTTACTGCAAAAAGAAGAAGTTTTTCTTTTAAAATGCTGCAAATGTGCGATACAACAGTTTTATGTTGCTGCAAACAGGGACAAAGCACCTTTCTGTGTCAGAAACCCTCTCATAGCCTTCTGGAGTTTGGTTTGAGGGGGAATATTGACTAGATTTGTTCAGAATTTCTCTCACTACTCAATGGAGCTTGGTTTAAGGGGGAATGTTGACTAATGAATCAAAAGGTTACAATTGTAATTTGAACAACTTTGGCTGCAATTGTAATATTGTGTCGTTTTACTCTTTCATTACTTAGCTAAAGTAACTTTACTCTTTCAGTGTCACTTTACTCTTTCATTACAGATTCATACAAATAGCGATAGTGCTGTACTTATTCATTTTAATAAAAATCAGTCTCTGCAGATCGTCTGCTCTAAATTCACTCTCTCAAATTTCATTTTCTCATTTTTTCTTTGTTATTTCGACAATTCAGATAGTAAACTGTCTCAACTCCTTATGATGGAAATACTTAACTTAAGAAAAATACACAATATAGTGTGAGTCAAAATAAATATGCCCAAATCATTAGTAGCCTTATGTACTTAATGAATAGTACGAGGCTTGATATTGCGTATGTTGTCACTAGATTGAGTAGGTATGCTCATAATCCTGATAAGAGTCACTGGATAGCATTAGACAAAGTTGCTAGATATTTGAAGGGCACCATTGATTATGGGCTAACGTTTGGAAGTACACCACCTATATTAGAAGGATGTTCCGATGCCAATTGGATATCAGATTTAGATGAAATAAAATCCACAAGTGGTTATATCTTTACACTTGTGTGGAGGTGTTGTGTCATGCAAGTCTTCCAAACAAACTTGCATAGCTCGGTCTACCATGGAGTCTGAGCTTATCACCTTAGAAAAGGCATGTTCTAAGGCTAAGTCGTTAAGGAATCTCTTAGTAGATCTTCCCATTGAAACGCAACCTCCTGGTATCAATCCATTGTGATTGTCAGGCCGCAATAGCGAGAGCAAAGAGCTAAATTTATAATGGAAAAAGCAGACATATCCAGATAAGACATACTATTATAAAGCAGCTACTAGAATATGGGGTAGTGAGCTTAGATTTTGTGAAGTCAGAGTTAAATTTGGCCGATCCTCTAACTAAACCACTAAGTAGGAGGTTAGTGGAATACATGTCGACGGGGATGGGACTTATGCCTAAAGAACCCTACCTATGTGATTGGAGGTCCCATGAAGTAGGTTCATAAGGGTAATAACAAGTCACTTGTTGTCTTGATAAGTATTATCGAATTTTATCTATAGAAAGTCCTCCCTATGGCAAGATAATATTGATTGTAGTGAATAAGGTTGAGTAGAATTAATCTTAATGAAATCCATAGCCAATATAGATGATGGTGTGAAAAACTACAATTCACACCTTATGGAGGTTCACCTATGTGACTGTGGAATTGGGTCGATTCCTATGAGAGCTTAGGCAGGCATCTCCAGAGCACTCATGAAATCCAGGCTAGCATAGGGCCATAAAGTGCTAAACCGCAAAACAATATACAATGTAGAGAATTCAGTGTGAGAAACTAATCCTCTGAATTACATAAAGAATTTTTTGGTTCATAGAAACTTAGTTTTACCAAATTTCTGTAACTCACGTTTACTTTCTCAATGATTGGTTCATAGTCCGAAAGACACCAACTCATAAATATTAAATTCTATAATCACGATGATTGGTTATTTTGAAATATGTGGGGGATTGTGATAATAGTTGTTGTTATAGTACTATTTCAAAATACCAAGTTTTAATTGCTTCATTTTGGACTGTTATGCATTAAAAGCAATTGAATATTTTAATTGTTTTTTGGACTGTTATGTATTAAGAGCAATTGAATTGCTGCAGTTATTGCAATTCAAATCATTCTTCATCTGTTATGGTTTTAAAGGCAATTGAATGGCTTCGGTTACAGCAAGAATGAGTTAAGGGAAAATGGGCGGATTTTGAAGTATAAAAAGAGGTGGTTTTCTCATTTGTAAAACATAATTTTCACTTGAAAAAATCCTTGTTTCCTCTGTGTTTTTTTAACTTTCCAACTCTCCTTCACCACTATTAATTACATTTCCTTATACTGTTCTAAATCTCTCTTAGAGTGTGCTTTCTAAAAGGAGATTTGTCATTGTATCTTGGAGGTCAGTCTGCTATCGAGCCTTTTTGCACCACAAAGATTTTCCAGTAGGGGTGGAATTCTGATATTAAGGACAGTGCTTTTGCATGCCTTGATGTTGTTGTTTTGCTGATGTATCATTGCTGTATCATTGCTATTCCATTGCTGTGTTTTACTGCTGTTATCTTGCTGTTTTTACTGTTATCCTGCTATTTTTGCTGCTATTATCCTACTATTTTTCTGCTATTTTCCCTGCTCTTTTGCTACTAATTTGTGATTTAAGTTTCAACAAATCTATTATTATAACTTGAGCTTGGGGATCAAGTGATTCTCCATCTAGTTGCACTTTCATGGACTCATGGAACTGCTGAAATTCTGATAACCACGGAAAACTGAGATGTGTAAGGGTGTGAGTGAAACTTTGTGAAGAATGATAGAACCTTCCTTTTGTTAACATACGAATATGAGAAGAAAATACGTGACATTAATTCACATATCATCTAAACATGGAATAAGAATATGTAAATTATTCTCATTCCTAATTATGTTGAGATGTTATTTCTTTGCTTTATTATCGAGATTGTATCATTATTTGCAATATTGTATTACTATGCATAGCCAATACAATTTTAAAAGAATAGGTACGGTAAACATGAAGAAATTCATTTACTATACAAAACACTTTCTATTAGCATACTCTGATATTACAATTGTCTCTCTTTCACCTCTTTTTGCTTCACCTTTATTAATCTCAGCCAAGGTGTCTTCACGCTTCACTAGACATAATGCTTTAACTCTCTTAAGATCTGAAATTCAAAAAAGTCACAGACAGGAAAGGACCTGCCTAGAAACCACTCATTAAATTGTTGCAGAGCTCATCGGTTACTTTGTCTGTTTCTCAATATTTATTTTTGATTTTGCAGCACCCAAAATTAAGCACTCAAGAACACAACTACTATCAGTAAAAACAGACGTCTCCGTAATTGTTACTAAACAGGTGAAATTTTAGAGGTTAACTAACGCGGTTAAATTCACAATTAACTTATGACCAGGTTTAATGGTTTATGCCATTAACAATATGATGTTATTTTCACCGATATTTAATGCCGTTAATTTCACGCCATCTAACGGTCCTTAGTGTGTGTTAACTAACGATTGTCTCACTTGCTGTTTACTAACGGCATCGGTTACTGGGTTAATTAACATACGTTAGTTTAATCGTTATTTAACATGCATTTATTTGTCTGTCACTTAACAGCTATTAACCTAACCGTTACAAGAAAGACGTTCCCTTTGACAAAAGACATAACCGTTACTGTTGTGAAGATAAAATTTTTCTTCACTGCCAAAATCCTGTCCGCTAATCTCGAAATCTGTAAAATCAACGGGAGCAGTTCCCGCCTTACAATCCTTGTTACATGCCTTCTCTTCATCATAACCGTCAGGCTCCAGCAGTGGCGGGCGACCTTCCCATCACAATCATTAAGGATTACTCTTTGAGAAGTTCGTCACATGTTTTGGATACAAATGCCCGATGTCGTTTAGCATTTGTGTCGGCTACAAATAAACTTCGTGGCCCTTGTTTTTCATTACCAACTGCAAAGATAGGAGATTTCAATATACTTTGCTTACTGTATATTATTGAAAACGATCATAATATACAGTGAGTTCCTGGAAGATTTCAGCTTTGATCCTTGCGGGACATGAATTCACGAGACTGGACTCGTTTTTCCTACGTCATTCTTGGGTATAATCCTTCAGTTTATTAGCAGAGTTTTCGGTTCCTGTAAGAAATTTTGTGATGCCAATTTAATCAAGAAAAAATTATTTGGTTTGCCTTAAGATGATTAAAATGTTCACATAAATATTTGAAATAAGAGACAGGTTTCAAAATTTCAAGATGTGTGAGTGCCACCACCGGTAACAAAAACTGCAAATTTCTCCCAATCTATCATTAAAAGCCGTTTTAGAGATGGAGGTAGCTGACCTTTCACAATGAATGTCAGCCTTTCATGGCCTCTGGTAAGGATGTTATCGGAGGGCAATTGATAATAAATTTATTTATGTTTTAACTGTTGAACATGAATCCTAAATCCTCAAAATTCAATCCCCCCTGGACAACTAATATTCTTTCAAAATATCTAAGAACCATGCTTATGCCAGTAGACCGAGCAAAGGTTACCCAATTGCCCAGCAATTAGAGATTCAACGTTTCCTTTCAGCCCTAAGAAGATTTGCCCTCAAGAACAAGGCCCGCCCACATCCCGATCAAATTCATTGCCGGTCGCAAACCCCGTTGAAAAGTTGCATTTTTTTTTTTTTATCTGGATGTCTTGCATACAGAATTTTGTTGTGTGAGTTATTGCGAACCTGCAGAGATGTGATAGGGTTGATCAAGAAAAAACAATGCCAAACATTTAAACCCAAATTCTTCCGGAAGAACTTGATTCTAAGCCGGGATTCACAAACATTTAAGAACTAATTTCTTTCACAGTAAGATTCATTGATATAGGAAAAAAGTTTCGTATATATATTTTCACCATATTAGAAATTCTAAAAAGAATTGCAAGAGTTGTTTGTCTCACTATAAGCCCCTGAAAGATAGCAAAATCACAACAGCAAGACTACTATATTGTTACCATATTTTGTCTGTATTATAATTTTATGGCCGAATTTTTACAAATATATTTTTTATCATTTACTATATCATATGCGTACAATTTTCTTACCCTTTTTTTATTGTACTATATTTACTAACTAGGCCATGGCTTTGGGCTGGGTTGCTTTCAGCCATCATTTTTATTCACTCACTTAGATTTTGTTGGCGGGTGGTGAATAAGCTGCTCATGGGTGTGATTTATATAGTTAGATGTTGCTGTTGTAAGAACAAACAACACCATGATCAGCTTATGGTGAGAGTTTAAGAAGACTAGATTCTACTTTTACGTATACATACAACTTTTGTTATATCCCATAACGACGTTAATGAATAAGAGCTTGAATGTTTATAAACACATTAAGTAGATGTGTTTTAGATTACAATAAAAATTAATCTACAATCTAATCTTACAAACTCTCTCTTAAAATTCTAACGTGGTAACTTGTAATTGGTCAGTTCGTAATTAATCAGATAGAAAAATTCATCAAAAACAAATCGTGAGTTGCCGCATCGAGGTTGTGAGAGAAAGTTTGTGAGATTGAGTTGTAAGTGTAATATTACTCTCTAGATAATGATATCGACATAAAGTCAAAAACCTTATTACTAGCTATAAAGGTGGCAGTGGGCTATTTCGTGCCAAAATTTTATGGCCCATCATGCCATGCCACAGTCCACAAAAATGTGGGATGTGTCATGCCATGCCAGACAACAAAAACACAAGGCCCATGGCATGGTGGGGTATACCACGTCGTGTCATGCCTTTGTAGGCTGACCCACATGCCTTCATGGGTGGGCATAGGCTATATTAATTTTTTATTTTTTTTATTTCATGGGTTGTGCCTTGCCAACCCATGTGCCCAATGGTAGACCCACGACACGGCCCACATGGCTCACGTGCCATGGTACGACACAAAATTTTCACGCCGTGCCATAGTGGGTTGTGTCAAAAATTTTCGTCGACATGGCCCACTACCACCTCTAACTAGCTGTTCTCTTTTTATTCACTTATATTTATATTTTGAAATTCAAAATAATGGCCGTTATATTTGTCGTAACAAACTATAGTTTGATACTGTTAACTAACAGTCAAGCATGAGGGGACCTGCAGCCACCTTGAGCACATTGATTCAAAATGATTCCTTCATTCTCCATAAAATTTCACTCACTGCCTTCGCTGAAACTCCCTTACACATCTCAGCTTTGCTTGGTCATGTTGAGTTCAGTAAGGCTCTTGTGAACCAAAGGCCTCAACTTGTCACGGAGTTGGACACTTTCAAACCCTCACCTTTTCACTTAGCTTCTGCTGAGGGCCACATTGAAGTTGTCAAAGAGTTGTTGCAAGCAAATAAGAATATGTGCTTGCTTGCTGATCAAGACGGCAGAATTCCTCTCCACTTGGCTGCAATGAGAGGGAGAGTTGAGGTCATACAAGAGCTGATAAGTGCAATACCTAAGTCGGTCTTTGAGAAACTCCATGGAGAAACAGTTTTACACTTGTGTGTTAGGTATAATCATTTGGATGCTCTGAAACAATTGGTGGCATCAGTTGATGATAAGGAGTTTCTCAACTCCAAAAACCTTGAAGGCAACACTTGTTTGTTTGAAAGAATTGGGTTTTCAATTCATTGATTTATCACTAAGGAATTACACCCTTTATATAGGGAGTATACGATCTCCTAAATCTCCTAATTATGTCAATTGTGGATTACACAATATTTTGTCTAACATAATTAGGAGATTACATAATCTCTAGAATATTCTGAGATCGTATACCTGACATAACTAAAAGATTACATAATATTCACTTGATTACAAAATATATACAAAATATTATGAAAATCTTAACACTTCCCCTCAAGTTGGTGCGTAGATGTCACACATGCCCAACTTGTCTAACACTTGTGAGAAAATACATTTGGAGACACCTTGGTAAGAATATCAGCCAATTGATCCTCTGATAGAATCTTGGGCAGTTCAATAATCTTTTCATCCAGTTTTTCTTTGATGAAAAATCTATCTACTTCAACGTGCTTAGTACGATCATGTTGAACTGGATTGTGAGCAATGTCACATGCTGCTTTATTGTCACAATATAACTGGATTGGTTGATTAGGTTGATAACCCAAATCTTGTAGTAGAAATCTTAGCCACAAAGCTTCACAAATCCCAAGTGTCATTCCCCTAAATTCTCGTCAGCGAGCATGGCGTGCCACAACATTCTGTTTCTTGCTTCTCCAGGTGACTAGATTACCTCCTACAAAAGTAAAATAACCAGAAGTAGATCGTCTGTCATCCTTTGCTGCCCATATCATCGATATATACATGCACATTTTGGTAGTCCTTATTTTTAGAAAATAAGATTCCCTTTCCAGGAGCATATTTTAAATATCTCGGGATACGCATAAGCTGCGTTCATATCTGCTCCCGAGTTATGCATGAACCGCGACTATACTCAATGCATAAGCAAGATCGGCCTAGTGTGAGACAAGTACATCAATCTTCCCACAAGTCTCGGTATCTCCCTTTGTCAATGGTACTTGATCGTCCTCAACTCCTAATTTCAAGCCTTCTTCGATTGGTGTATTAGCTGGTTGACATGCTGACATACCAGTTTCCTCCAACACATCCAATGCATACTTTCTTTGTGATAGAAAGATACCTCAGTTAGATAGAGACACTTCAATTCCGAGAAAATATTTCAAAGAACCTAGGTCCTTCATCTCGAATTCTTCTGATAAGTACTTTTGCAGAGCCTTCCTTTCTTCTGGATCATTTCCTGTAACCACCATATCATCCACATATACAATAAGTGCAGTGATCTTTCCTTGCTGTTTTTTAAGGAATAATGTGTGATCTGAATTGCTCTGATGGTAGCCAAAAAACTTCATAGCTTTGGTGAACCTCCCAAACCATGCCTTCGAAGATTGTTTTAACCCATACAGTGACTTCTTTAAGTTACATATCTTTTTGCTATGTTTCCCTGGTAAAATACACCCTGGTGGAGGATCCATATAAATTTCTTCAGACAATTCTCCATGTAGGAAAGCATTCTTCACATCGAACTGCTGTAATGACCAATCCAGGTTTGCAGCCAAAGATAACAAGACACGTACTGTATTGATTTTGGCTACGGGTGCAAATGTCTCTATATAGTCTATCCCATGAGTTTGAGTGTACCCTTTTGCTACTAGTCTTGCTTTAAATCGTTCAATCATACCATCAGCTTTATACTTCACAGTGTAAACCCATCGACATCCAACAGTCTTCTTTCTTGGTGGACAATCAACAAGTTCCCAAGTCTCATTCTTCTGTAATGATTTCATCTCTTCATTCATAGCAGCTTTCCATTTTGGATCAGATAAGGCTTCCTGCACACTGTTAGGAATAGATATAGTAGATAATTGATTCACAAATGACATATTTGATTCTGATAGACGATGGTTAGACACATAATGACTCATGGGGTATTTGACTTTACTAGATAGCTCTGGTTCGTATGTTGGTTTGGGAATCCCTCTAGTACTACGTGGTGGTAACTCTTTCCTAATTGGTTCAGACTCTAAATCAGGAATATTCTCAACAAATGATGGTTGTGACATACCAGGAATAAGAGACTCGGACTGAGAAGCTTCTAAGTCGGGTTTGATACCACCTCCACATTACCATCATCCACTTCATCTTCTTGTAGAACAATAGGTCTAGTTTGTGACTCATGTCTCCCACATCTTGAACGTCATCTTGAACTGCATAGTCAAGAGTCTGAATTTCTTCTTGACAATACTCCCCCTGAAGTTCAGACTGAGAAGGAAAATACATCAACTGTTCATGGAAAACAACATCCATCGTTACAAACGTCTGTTGAGTTGGAGGATAATAACATCGATACCCCTTTTGATGAACACCATACCCAACAAAAACATATTTCAATGCACGAGGGGACAACTTGTTACGTTGATGTTTATGGAGGTGAACAAATGCAATACAGCCAAAAACATGAGGCGGTAAATTCGGGACCATTGGAGTATTCACTGCTTTACCAAGAGCCTGAAAAGGTGTCTCAAACCGAAGAGAACTAGAGGGTACCCAATTGATTAGGTAGGCTGCGGAAGTAAGTGCTTCTCCCCAAAAAGATAACGGCATGTGAGCCTCTATTAATGAGGCATGAACAACCTCCAATAAGTGTCAATTTTTTCGCTCAGCAACAACATTTTGTTGGGGTGTGTTGGGACAAGTAGTCTGATGAATGATACCATATGTTGCTAAGTACTGTTGAAGATCTGAACTTTGATATTCTCCTCCATTGTCACTTGAAGGATCTCACATGCATTATCTGCGTCACGAACCATTTTGTGAAATTTCTGAAAGAGTAAATTAACCTCCCCTTTAGATTTCATTAGACATACCCAAGTCATTCTCGTACAGTCATCAATAAAAGTAACAAACCAACGAGATCCACCTAAAGTAGGAACTGGTGATGGCCCCCAGACATCTGAATGTATAAGCATAAAAGGACTGGGACTTTTAGTGATTGCTGTTGGAAATGGGACTCGATGGCTTTTTGATAGTTCACAAACATCACAGCGGAAGTTAATGATATCATTTTTTTCAAACAAACTTGGAAAAAGTTTCTTCAGATAATCGAACGAAGCATGTCCGAGGCGCCGATGCCATAACCAAATATCGGATTTTTGTTTATCCCTTTTAGAGTAATCTATAGTCAAAGCCTGTTGTAACACGGTAGAACTTTGTGACTCTAAATCCAAGTAATACAATTGCCCCTGTCTAATACCACAAGAAATCGTCTGCTTTGTTTGAATACTTTTAAACTCACAAAATTCAGGCCAAAAAATCACCACACCTTGTAAGCTTTTGGTTATTTTGGAGACTGACAACAAGTTATAATTTAGGGATGGGACAACTAAGACAGAATCTAAGTATAAAGAGTTTTTTAGGGTTAATGAACCTTCCCCAATGACCCGGTTAGATTCACCATTGGCAGTAGAAACAAAGTTTTGTGAGGATGACTTAAGGTTAGAGACATGCCTAGAATCAAATGTCATATGATCAGTAGCACCAGAATCAATTATCCATGCACTATTAGAAACAAATGTACACATATTTAAAGACTTACCATCATTTCCAACAGCAGCTACAAATGATGAAGATTGTTGGACATCTGCTTTCTTTTCCACAACAACATCAACATCAGTAGAACTTTTTATTTTCTTGTTATTGAGCATGTCGGGTTTAGTCGTCTCTGAGTAACTTGCTTCCAAATTTGGAACTGAGTTTTGTAGAATTTCTCCACACATCCTACCCTGTTTTTTTTTTTTTTTTTTAATATTACTTAAGAATAAAAAATAAATAAATAACTAAAAGAAAAATAAATAAGAAAAAAGGAAAAATAAAAAAAGTTTAAAAACAAACTCTCAACAAGCTGCTGAGCAAGTTATGGTGGCACAACAACTGCCGTTCAGAGTCGCCGGAAACAGATCGGGTTTGACGTCAGCGTGGTGGTGTTTCTTGGTGATTGAAGTTGTTTGGGTGATGACGTGAATTTGTGGCAGATTTGTCGAAGATGGTTGGTTTTGGAATTTTTTTTCCTGGGTATTTTGGTATTGAATATGGCAGATTTGTTGAAGATGATTAGGATAGTCTGGGGGTTGAATATGGTAGGGGGTTGATATGGCAGGAGGTTGATATGGAAGGAAGTTTTGGTGTTGTTTTGTAGGGTTTGGATTTGATGGTGGTAGTGTTTTCTGGTGACTGAAGTTTGGAGGATTGGATTGATTGCAGTCGTTTTCTCCTTCTTGGATTGACGACAATGGGATGATTACTCACCGGTGATTTTTCCGATGGCTGCTCTACAATGAGAATTTTTTTAGAGATCAGAGAGTGGCTCTGATACCATGTTTGTTTGAAAAAATTGGGTTTTCAATTCATTGATTTATCACTAAGGAAATACACCCTTTATATAGGGAGTATACGATCTCCTAAATTTCCTAATTATGTCAATTGTGGATTACACAATATTTTGTCTGACATAATTAAGAGATTACATAATCTCTTGAATATTCTGAGATCGTATAGCTGACATAACTAAAAGATTACATAATATTCACTTGATTACAAAATATATACAAAACATTATGAAAATCTTAACAACAATGTCTTGCAAGTCTCTGCCATGTTGAAGCAATTTGAGGTACCAGCCCTGTCTTTTGCTTTGCTTCAATTTAGCATACTACTTTGTCAATTATCATTTTGCTCATTCTAATTTTATATTATTTTGTTCTGGGTCTGATATGCACAGATTTTCTTTTAATATAGAGTAGTTTCCACATATATATATATCTCAGTTACATTCTCTAATCATGATTATATGCATATGCTTTGTGCAGACTACAAGCTACTTGCTTTCAGTGCCAAAAATAAGACTAGATGTCAACTCCTTGATCAAAAATGGCTTTGAAGCCTTTGATGGTAGCTCCACAAATGGCACACCTCTAAACAATATACAGAAAATCTTATTTACCGAGACAATGACAAAAGTTCAAAGCACACAATCAGTCACCAAAGTTCAAAGCACACAATCACCGAAAAAATCAGAAGCTTCTCTCAGGAAAGAAGCACAAGCTCTTGCAGCACCATCACTAACATTCAAATACTGGAAAAAGTTACTGAAGTACAAGAGTGAGTACTTTGAAAAAACAAGAGGCAACTTGATGGTGGTGGCCACTTTGATTGCAGGCATGAGTTTCCAAGTGGCGACAAATCCACCAGGTGGTTACTGGCAAAATGACACAACCAATGAAAAAGATCAAAGCTGCCCAAAGGGAAAAACATGCACAGCTGGAACTTCAGTACATGCATAAGCTCATTACGATGAGTACCACATGTTAATGGTTCCCAGCACTCTTTCATTCCCAACTTCACTAGGCATTATATTGTTGCTTATAAGTGGAGTACCTATCAGGAATAGAGTTTCAGTGTGGATTTTGCTGGTAGGAATGTGGGCTACAGTGCTGTTTGTGGCAGCTGCATATTATTTCTCAATCAGCTTGGTGGTACCACATGATCATGATAAAATATTTGATCTTATTACTTATTGGTACCCAGAGCTTTGGGGTGTTTTGCTTGCAGCCATAATTTTGATTCACTTACTTAGATTCTATCAGTGGCTGGCGAAGGAACTGTTCATGGGTGTGATATATGTTCTTAAATGTTGCTGTTGTAGGAACAAACAACAGCATCATCAGCTTGTGGAGAGTGTTTAAGAAGTAGACTTCATTAATTGCAGACTCATAATAGATAATATCTATTCACATGGATATAGTCAGTTAAAGCCTTATTTGTAGACTCATAACAGATAATATCTATTCAATTGGATATAGACTATTAAAGCCTTATTGCAATTGAAGTAGAAAAGATTGTCAATCATCCTCTGTTTTCTCTTTTGTTGACTTGTATTTATATTTCATTGATTACTGTTATGAAGAAATTTATAGTTTTTTCTTCTTTTTGTCCTCAGTAGCTAAGAGATAATATGTAAAGTTTGATTTTAGAGTAAACTTCAAACTTATACTTCCTTCTTTTACAACCAACAACTGAAAAATCTAACTAAATAAATAATAAAGATAGATTGACAAAATCTTCTCACTAACTTTTTTTCGACGTGGCATGTAACTTGCATTTGGTCAGACAAGACCCATTTTCGGGCAAATGAGATCTGTTGTGAGCTAACCAATTGCGAACTGTTACGTCGCGTTTGTGAAAGAAAGAAAGTAAAAAAGGTTTGTCAGCGTAGTAACCAGCAAAATCTAAGCATATGAATCAGGAGCACAGCTTTCTACATAGAAGAGCCTTTGTTGAAATTGAGATATCCAAAGAAAACTGAGATGTGGAAAGGCGTTTCATTGAAGGGGGCGAGTGAAACTCTGTGAAGACTGAAGAATGAGAGGATCTTGTTTTATGAATCTGTTCAAGGTGTCTTCACCCCTCACGAGGCATGCTTCAAAGAGCTTAATTATCAACTCTTTAATCCATCTCTTTTACTCTCCTTTTCTTTTCCCCATCTCTAACTCTTTAACAGCTTGAAACTGGCAAAAGTTACATCCAGGAAAGGGCCTGCCTTTTAACTCACTCATTAAATACTTGCAGAGCTTTGTCCAAATTGATTTTAATTTTGCAGCACCCGGATGGAGCACTGAAGACGACAATTACTAGTCTGTTGACGATTACGTTATCAGAATGCTCTAGTTTTCAATTTGAGTTGAACATATTCAACATGACATCACAACTGGCAGGCATAGTATAGCAGCAGCAAGATAGAAAGTAACAACTAAAAATAAAACGAAGAATGGCAACTTTTAAAAATAATTCAATAAAGCAACCTTCAGATGTTTGTAACTGTTGAACGTGAATCTTAAATCCTCAAAATTCAATCCCCCTGGACAACCAATCTTCTTTCAAAATGTCTAAGAACCTTGCTTCCATACCAGTAGACCCAGCAAAGGTTAGCCAATTGCCCAGCAGAATTAGAGATTCATCAACGATTCCCTTCAGTCCTAAGAAGATTTGCCCTCAGCAACATGGCCCTTACTTCCTGATCAAATTCATTGCCAGTCTGCAAAACCCTTTGGAAAGTTGCATTTTTTTGATCTGGATGTCTTGCATACAGAATCTTGTTGTGTGAGTCAATGCGAGCCTGAAGAGATGTGATGATAGGGTTGATCAAGAAAAACAATACCAAACATTTAAACCTAAATTCTTCCAGAAGAACATGATTCTAAGCGAGGGTTCACAAAAATTTGAGAACTAATTTCTTTCACATTAAGATTCATTGATATAGGAAAAAAGTTTTGTATATCCACACCATATTAGAAATTCTATGAGAATTGCAAGAGTTGTTTGTCTCGCTATGAGCCCCTGAAAGATAGCAAAATCACAACAGCAGGACTACTGTACTGTTAGGGCACTGAAATTGCTCCATTAACACCATATACAATTAACAGAAGTGTATGACTGAGTGAGACAAACAACAATCATACCTGTATAGAAGAAAGAAATATAGAAGAAAACAGCAATCATACCTGTATCTGGTTGTCAGTAATCAAGGTTTCAAGTTCTTTCTCCAGCCCGGCAATACTTGTTTTGAAAACATTTGCCATGATTTGCAAATCAACAGACACAAATGGATGTGTATACTGGATAAGGGCTTTATTACGGATTTGATCGTATAACGTCTCAACATGGTCATGCAAATGGATATCAAGTAACAGGTTTGCTTTAAGATTTCCAAGGTAATCCAGACATGAACCATAATGGCTGCAATATATAAGAGAATAAAATATTAAAACTAGAGTTCAAAAGGCCATTTATGTGCGGATAAGTTAAATTTGAACAGAGTGGAAAGTGGAAAGTAGAAGAGGGAAAATGAAAAAGTTAAGGTAAACTGCTCTGTATCAGAGCTTGAGGCACTACTCCAGAATTCTTTTCAATTAAACATATATAAAGCCAGCTTGCTGCAATATGTACAAAGATCAAATCAACCAAGAGTTACATTTTACCATGAGTAGAAATCATTGATAAGCTCCCTAACTTCAGGAACCAACTCCAGGAAATTCTGGAAGCTCACATTGTCTATAACTTTGCTCTGCCAAATAAAAACATTGAGTCAATAAACGATCTCTAAAATACAAACACAATTATCATAGTGGGGAAAAAAAGAAGAAGAACGCATGCCTTGAGCTCTGCCCGATCAAAACTTGCAAGTGCACAAAGTCCCCCATACGTTGCAACATCTTGAGAAGCAATCACCTCGTTGTAGCTACTTCCCAGATCAGGACCCACTTCCAAGAACTGTACACATATGAAGTACAGAAAATACAAATTATCTCAACATGCCCCCCATACAATTTCTCCACCTAAAAAAAATTCCAAAAGGACCCGAACTCATTTCATCTAAGTCACAGTCCAACTGAAATTCAGTTGAATAATTCTTAACATTTAAATTCAGTTAAGCACAAACATGTTGGAGTTAATCATGCAAACGCATTCAATGGTTTGGACTTTTTTCATGAAGAGCCATTGAAGGATTTTTTTCAAGTTATTAATTTATTATTGAGATTAAAAATCCTTATAATATTAGGTTTTAGTCTTTTAAACCTAGTGTATAACATACTTTTTTAATTTACTAAATAAACATACTTTTTCCTTGTAATGAGTGATAACAAATCATAGGGCAAATTATATTCATTGTAAATGAGAAATGTAAGACAGTATTATAATAATATTAATATTGACTTTGTTAGATATAACCTGTTAATTTAGTGAACCAAGATCAAATCGCATGTATTTCTTCTTTCCATTTACTGTTTATGGTTTGTGTGTTTATTATTATTTTAGTTTCATATTTCTCTATTCTTTCAAAAACTAGACTAGCAAAAGAACATTAACATTCAAATTGAGACAGAAAAGGATGTTAGTATATGAATTGACATACCTTACGAGCTGCAAGGTCGTACTTTTTAGCCTTTAAGTGAGCCAATCCTGCAGCACAACGTAGTTTTTCAACTGTAACTGGTTCAAGAGCCTCTGGTTTTTGCTCCGCTTTGCTAACATAGCTTGTCAGATGAGTAAACTGACCCGTCTCAATGCTAACCAAAATAGCTCTCATATGCATTTGAATAATATGCTTCGACGTGGTGCAATAATCACGAGCACGAAAATAACTTTTAAAAGCATCCCCAAGTGCACCATGAGCATAGTAAAAATCTCCAAAATCGTTGTATCCCATTCTTATGCTTTCTTTAATTAAATTTGTCTGCATTAACATATACATATATGTATATACCTTTCGTAGCTTTTTATTAACTTATAATTTAAATATAACATTAAAAAAGCTCATACCTTATAAGCATTGAGTTCGGTCTCAAGCTTCTTCTTTCGCTGTTCGGCTTTGCGATCCACCGAATCACACCAGGCCACGTCCATGGTATAGTTGGGGCCTAGTCTTCCATCAATTTTCTGCAAAACCTCTCTGAAGAGCTGTGTGTCCTCGCCTTTCTTAATCTCATCGTAGGCCATTCGTAGCGCCTCGAGCTGCATCGAAGCGTTGTCGCAACAGTGTTCGGCAATAAACATAAGGCGCGTGATCTTAGTCCTTCCTTGGTAAAGGCTGACGTAGGCTTCGATGTCCAGCTGCTCAACGCTAATGATTGGCCTGTTACGTGACGGTGACGATTCCTCATCGCCTTTAGAATAGATCTCCTGTATCAGTTCGTCATCGGCTTCCATTACGTTAGAAGGGCGGTTATGGTTTGGTTGATGTACAATTGATAATTTGGCAGTTATTCATTCTTATTGGCTTGAGATGAGATTACTCTAGACAAATAACATATAGTCTATAGGCTTCTGTTTTTCTTCTTCAGAAAGCTTCTGATAATTTTTGCTCTCCTGACAAAGTTTGATGTGCTGTGCATTTTCAAATCCGACTCCGGCCTCCCCTCATTTGATTAACCAAGACCTGAAGGTTAGTGAACCACGATGTGGCAGTTATAATAAATAGCAAAGCTGCTACCAGGCAGCCACCCCCACCAACATTCTTTCTTGTTTTTTAAGTAGTAGTTTTGAGTTTAGTGATATATTTCTTTAAGTGGCAGCTAGGTTTTCTTAGATTCTTCTTAAGCGTTAGGGTTTTTATTCCAATCCCCATCTTCTTTATTTATACAAATAATCCCATTTGGGTAGTTTGTATATAAGAATTTGAAGTTAACTAGGATTACGTTTGTATATTGTATTCTTTTCCTTTTATAAAACCCCATCTGGGTACAACTTTGAAGCTATTTAGGGTTTATAAATTGTCTCTTTCCAAAGATCAAAATTCTCTTTTTCATCCAACAAATCCGAGTTATTTCTTCGTGATTAAGGTGAGGTTACTTGTTTATTTTATTTATTTTCTAAATACAAATATAATGAGAAAGAAATTAGCGTTTGGTTTGTGATTTTTACTTACATGGTTTAGAATATTGAATTAGTCGTCTGCTTGTGCTGTGCTTGAACGACGACATTCCAAGAATCAATTTCCTAGGGTTTAGGGTTTTTAATGTTTATCTATGGAGCTTGAATTCTTTTCTCTTTTTCTTTGCAGGGAAGAATGGTGAATTCGGAAAAAACCCAACAACTGAGTTTTGTAGACAATAACTTTAGCAAATTACATGATTGTGTCATCCGTTATATTTTTTCCTTTCTTCCAATTGACGATATTCTCAGAACTTCTATATTGTCAAAAAGATGGAAATCTTTTTGGACCTCCATTCCTGACATTGTTTTCGATGAGACTAAATATAAGTTGAGGTCGAATATGAGGATAAGCTTTTTCCACTCTATAGAAACAATTCTTGACCTTCATAGTGCTCCATGTATAAGAAAATTTAGTCTCATTTTGAAGGATGACAGTATTGGTCCATTTCGTGTTAATTCATGGGTATCGACTGCAATAAGTCGTAAGGTTCAGGAACTTGATCTTTCTCTCGATTTTTCAATAGTGTTGCCTGATAGCCTTTTTACTTCTGAATCACTCAACATATTGAAATTGAATTTTGGTTTCAAGGTTCCTCTTTCCATACAACTCCCAAACCTTAAAACTTTACATATACGAGTTCGAGATAATCTATCTGCTCAACTTCTCGAAAAACTTTTCTCTAGTTGTCCAGTCATTCAGGAGTTGGCTTTGCACATAGACAGATTGAATAACTCTGAGAAAATTACCATATCTAGTCCAACTCTAAAGACATTGTTGGTTGTTTGTCGTGATTCCTCTTTAAGAGAATTAGAGGATTTTGTTATGACAATTTATGCAGAAAAATTGAGCTATCTCAAATTCATAAATTGTGCAATAATGAAAGTTTTACCATGTAATTTATCTTCATTACATTATGCATACATTGATGAACAAACTTCGATACATGGGGTTAAGGAAATTATGGTTCAACATGCAATAAATCTCCTGGGTGGAATTCATTATGTCAAATTTCTGACACTGTCAAATGATATACTTGAGGTATGATATGATAACATTCATTCTTTTGAGTATTTTTTAGTCATTGTTTCAGAAGACAAACATGAACATCTCATATCATTTCTTTTGTTTTTGTGTTAATTCTTTGAAGTATCTCTCTTATGAAGAAAATCTCCAAGTTTATCTTCCTGAATTTCGTTGCTTGACTCATTTGAAAGTGATTTGGGGGGAGCCTGATTATACAAATCATCAAGTGTTAAATACTATTCTTCAAAAATCTCCTAATGTAGAATCTCTTGAGATTCCTCAGGTAGTTATCTAAACTGCATTAAAATTCAGGAAGCCTGTTGCAGAAAATATTGAATTTGCAATTGTTATCTATGCAGGTTCTATTCCCGAAAAATAATTCATTTTTCACAGATTTACCGCCCTGTTTAACGTCTTGCCTAAAATCTATTAGTATCTCATACTTTGATTTGGATGTCATGGACGATGGATTCATAAAATGTGTGCTTGAGAATGCAAAATTGTTGGAGAGAGTTACAATCATTTGTTTTGAAGACTACGCTACAGATTTAGAGATGCAGGAGGAGATCATGTATCAGTTACAAGCAATATGCACCTCAACAAGTTGTAGTTTTGTAATAAAGTTTTGCGAGAACTGGTTTCTCTGAAATATGACATTTTCTGATGATTTGATTTACCTTTGTTCGTAAGTGTGATTTGCTTTCTTGCACTGAAACTGCAGGAGAAAAACTGAAGTTGATCATACATATTGAACTCAAAATATATACTTCTGTTCACTCTGGTGATTTCACCTTCAGTCTTACTCCTGCCGATACATCACAAAATCTAGCAACTGTGAAGCTGGAGTTAATGTTCAGCCTCAGAATCTCCACTTTCATTTGAAACATCAACCAAGATGCATTTTTTTAGCTGCCGATGATAAACACTAAAATACAAATTCTCTCGAATCAACCTCCCCAAGAACCTGACCAACCAAGCTTTCAGTAAGTGACTGTTGAGAATCAATGGCATCTTACTAGGGACAACTGTTGTTGACAGGAAACAAATCCCACTTTCCTAATTGAATTTAATATACAAAAATGATTCCTTAAAAAACTGTTAGAATGTCAATCAATTAAGTTTATTAATTTCCATATGTAATGGATGAGAATAATTGTTACAAACTACAGTGAATCCAGATACATTTTAATCATCGTCTAGTTTATTTTAAGTGAACGAGTTTGTGTACTTCAATCTCTGAAAACCCCAGTTCTGAAATCCTAAAGCCCTAAGCTCATTATGATGCCCCTTTTCCTTTTTTTTTTTTTTTTTTTTTTTTAACTAGAGTGTCTTAGTCAACTACTAATTTTTGAAAGTTATTGAACACCCTAAAAGACCCTATTATGAAATACTAAATACGATAATCTCCATTTAAAAAGCTACTAGAACTCAAATAAAAAGAGAATCCTTATTGTAGTGAACTCAAATTAAGAGAAGGAATCATAACTCCTTTAGGTTTAACGTGACTTTATATACATATATATATATATATATTGACAATAACGGATTTTCCATGTGATGAAGATGTCAAGTTGCAAGCAAGAGTACATGATAGAAGTAAAGTGGGATCTACTCGATCCTGAAATTATTTCACGTCAGCCCACCATTAATATTGGTAACCCTTTCTTTACTCAATTGTTTTTAATTTTCTAATTTCAGTTGTCATGAATGATTTGGTGTTTTTCCAGGCGTTATAGGTCAAGCGGGATGTGGCAAATCAACTTTTATGAAGGCAATATGTGAGGTCGGCGTCTCTAAATTTAACACTAGTAAATTACATAATCCATTCATTCTGTCAATCTTTGCTTTTAATCTGACAGGTTTTCCTTTTTTTTTTTTTTGGTAGAGAGCTCAGTTGGAGAGGATCGTGACCATGAATCTTGCATTCGCAAATGCAAAAATATACAAATGTGAAAACGATGAGTGTCCTCCGCCATTATGCTACAAGTATGTGTGGACATCCTGTCGGCAGTTTGCCGTTGTGTATCGTGAGAATTTTCATTCTTGTGACAGTTTATTTTTTTTATTTGTCTTTGTAGGGCATATGGAAGTGGGAAGGAGGACAGTCCTCTGTGTGAATTGGTTGGGTTTCAGAACTGCCGGATGAAATTACTCAGGCACGTCTCTTTTGTAGAGTGCCCAGTAAGTAGAAACTGCTGATATTTTTTTTTCTTTTTTTGTTTTTTTTTATGCTAATAAACAATTTTACTGCTTCAGGATGATCTCAATATTCTCATGCCGATGTTGATTACTTCAGTACCAAGTATACAAGGAGTATTACTTCTAATCGATGCCAACGAAAGGTTTCCCCAAAAGCAAACTTCTGATTTTTTAGCTGCTCTTAAAGCTGTTGGCCTCAACCATATTATAATTCTTCAAACCAAAGTGGATTCCATCAAGGAAAGTATTGCCATGGACCGACTTGAAGCTATTAAGAAATTTATTAAGAGAAGAATTGTTGGTGAAGCACCTGTGCTGTCAGTTTCTGCAAAGTGTAAGTATAACATTGAAGATGTTTGTGAATATATTGTGAAAAATATTCCTCTACCTCAGCACTTAGTAAAACGGCCTTGTGTGAGTATATTTCGATCGATTGATATAAGTAAACCTGCACCAGAGATTGGTGAGACAAAAGGTGTTGTGTTTTGTGGAAGTCTCCGTAGGGTAAGTATCACCTCTAGTACTTTGTTCTCTGTTAGACTTGAATATCAATGTTCGAATCCCTTTAAGGAGGTGGAGAGGGCCTTGTTCGAGTTTCAATTCTGTAAGTTTTTGTTTGCAGGGTGTTTTGAAGGTAAACCAGATGATTGAGATTGGTCCCGGAATTGTTGATAAAGATGAAAATGGGGAAATCAAGTGCACACCGATATATTCTAAAATAGTTTCTTTGTATTCTGAGCAAAATGAGCTCCAATATGCAGTCCCTGCAGGAGGTCTGATTTGGATTGGCACAACTCTTGATCCTACTTTGACAAATGCCGATAGCTTGTTTGGTCAGGTTCTTGGGGAGGTTCAATTCCTTCCCCGTCTTTTCTGTAAGATAGCAGTAAGTAATTAACTGAGCCTGCAAGAATCTTTTATGATTTTTTGCATCTAATTCTTGTTGAATTGAGGTGATGTATGATGTTTCAGGTGGGAGTCCAAATGTTGGAAGAAAGAACAAAACTTGGCAGAGGAGAGATTGTTAAGTTGAACATACACTCTAGCTCCATAGTAGCTAGAGTTTGTCAAGCATCGGGGGAAGGTGGCATTGTAAGACTGAAGGTGAAATCTCCTGTGTGTATGATGCAAGAAAGGTTTGCAATCAGTCGAAATGTTGAGAATCAATGGCGTCTAATTGCGATTGGATACATGAGAGGCGGAACAACTGTTGATGGAGAAAAAATTTATCCACCACATATTCGAAGGTTGGGGTGGAACCTTTGATAGCTGAAGAAAAATACTATCCTGAAAAATGCTATGGCATCGATGTAAATCTTACCAGATCAGAGTTCTTTATGAAAGTAACGCATTTATGAACCAGTATGTCAGATTAATTTTCAAAGGAATATAAAATTAAAAAAAGATTTACCTAAGTAAGAAGTTATGAATTGTTATCAGTAAGTCAAATGACTAGAATAATAATGTAGTATTCAAGTACCAGATTTCCCCAGAGACTTCTTAAAAAATGTATCACAAGAACCATGAGAAAAAAATATGGCCAATCAGCCCATCTTTATTGATGATAATTCCGACTTCATCATATAGAATTCTCTGATACAAAAAATTATACTCTATTCTGACTCTGAGCTATGATACAACATTTTCCTGTACAAAATTTATCTCAGAACTTAACCCTGGAGTTACATTTCTTTCGCTTACCATATTGTCCATCTAAACTAGCACCAAAGAAGAAATTTACTTTCTTCTACCTGTGTCCACTTTTCAAAACCGAGAATGATTATTTCATCGTGCTCTTGGAAGGAACGGGTGAAGGCAACTCACTCCAAGCCTCAAAAATAATTTATTCCCTTGTATTCTGCATAAGCTCGAACCACTGCAATGGGCGAATGAGAGGTCAACTTTCAGTATGTAAGAAAACCAACAAACAAAGAAAGGATTCACTTAGAAATGAAATTACCTGTCTCAGTAAATCCGCGAGAGTCCTAGGGAGGGCTTCAATGTTTCTCAAGACAATGTAATATGGGAAGGGGAAAGAATCTAGATACTTTGAAACCTTGATCTCCTTACCTTGAAATGATAATTCCTGCAGGCGCAATAAACATTTCAGGAAACGAAAATTATGAAACTAGAGGCATTCGTAGACCTCTAACATGAAAAAATATAATTAAAAAGTACCTTCAGGTCAATTATTGATTCTTGTGGACTATCCATAAGCAGAAATGCGACCATTCGCCTCTTTACTAACAGATCTCTAACCCAGCGCTTCAGGTGCTCCTGCATAGATTCAATCGAACACATTCAATAATTGGATATATTATAGACATTAAGAAGCTGTCTTATAATCGACATGAAATCTCTCAAGTTTCCTTCATGAAAATAAACATACCTTCTC
>CM047910.1:4179109-4210537 GCA_026229545.1 Pistacia atlantica | reverse complement strand
AAACATACCTTCTCATGGAACCGACCATCCCCAATAATTAAAACAAGTTGCTGTAGTGGGTTTTGTCCAGAAGGTAACCGGGCCTTTGCAACTGCAGTATCAAGCATGTTGTTCAAGTACATCAACAGGTCAACAACTGGCTCATCTGCAATGGTATTCTCTTGCTTGAATGTCAGACCCGATATCATCTGCAACCAATTGATTGTGAAAGCAACAATAAGAACATTTTCAGTACATAGCCATGATAGGAAAACACTCTTAAGGGACAAAATGAGACAACAATAACACCATTAACCTCATCATTTTCTAAAGAAAAGAAAACATGTGATATCAGAAGACTAACCTTGATGCCAGCCACTCCAGTGAAGGGCTGATCAAAATCATGTAGCGACCTGATGTTGCCCTTTCTTTCCAAAGCTCACAACAGACAAGTTTCCCATTTCCAGTTGAGACATGGCTTGACACACAGTCACCAAGGCTTCAATTGCAACATCCCCACAACCACTCTCAGACATGCTACGGGAATCATCCACAGCAATAACAACTTGGTAATCACGCTTGTTTGGCCTGGTTCGCCTTAACCATATTTTATCCTTCCGGTAGTGACTAGCTATGTAGGGAATTACCTGATAATTTCAAAGCACAAGTGAGAATCAATAAAAAGAACAAACAATGCATGGAAGTACAAACTAAGAGTGGGAAGAGCACACCCATTGTCCAAAATATAGTGCTTTACCTTTTTCATGTTAATCCTTTTCCCAGTCTTATAATCACCTTGAAGCTTGCTGGCTAGAGTGGGTTCCATAATGAGACGCAATTGTTCAGCCAACTCCTGAGACAACCTAGTAGTTCGAAGTTCATATTTTCTCCAAAGAGCACTAGCATTATTTTTCATATCACCAGAAACCTCATCAAGTTCTAGGGCTTTCCCCATCTCATCGTCATTTACAGATAGTTTACTCAGCTGATATAGATCCTCACTCAGGTATGACTTCTTCATAGAGACCAGACTCTCGGACTGATTCCCTGGATCACCATCATCATCCATGTGAACCTTCTGGGGATCCCTCCATGGGTGACTTCTCTAAGTCTGAGATTTGCATTTGCTCCTCCGTCTTATTTCGGAGGATTGTGGAATGATGCTCGGTACTGTTTGCCTCAGGAATTTTCTTTTCAATCTCCATCTCAGTTACATCATCTCTATGTGCTGCAAGATTATCTGAATCTGGTTCATTGCCATCAACATTCATGTCAATCTGCTCAGATGTAGCTGGACCTAAAGCCTGAGCTGTTCCCTTGTCAAATTCAGAAACATATCCATACTCATCTGCATTCTCATCCTCAACCTCAACCTGTGTTTCTGAGTTATCCGCCTGAAGATCAACAGACACATTTACCCTTTCTTTCCACTCCTCAAGTGCATCCCCAACATTCCTGTAAGGGTTTGCTTGGGTTTTCTGAACAGGAGAAGATTTCTGCTCAGGCAATTGAGTTTTTGGTTGATCATCAGTGACTTTCCCACTGGTAGATGTGCCAGAAACCATTATATCCATCTGAGAGGTATTACCAGGTAAGCTTGATAGAGGAGCAACGTCATTACTAATTTCATTGTCATTGAAAAAGTTTGCTTCTTGTGCAACATTTTTCAAATTTGATGACCGGGAATCACCATTTGGTTGAGTTGCAGATTCAGCATTAGGCACAAGATCATCAATGAAGTCAGACATTCCTGCTTCAAAAGTATCCTTCCTTGGAGCCATTAAATCCGTTTCTGTATTCTCTTCAGAATCCCTGTTTACATCATCCTTTTCAGAAGTCCCACCTGCTTGTTCATTCTCTGCTTCTCCCATAGTTTCATCAATAGGATTCTCATTCATCTCCTCATGGCTTCCATTCTCCGCAGATTCATCATGCTCTTCTGGATCCACTTCTTCCTTGTTTTCTGTGCCATCTTTTTCATCCATGTCAATATCTTCATCAACATTTTCATTTGATTCATCAAGCTTCAGATCAGTTGGATCAGCAAATGCTTCTTCCTTGTCCATATTGAATCTTCTATATTTTCAGCATCGCCACCAAGATCATCCTGATCTACGTTCTCATCTTTTCGTCCATCATTTACATCAGAATTAAGTTCCCCAAGTTCATCAGCCATGGAGGCAGAATCTTCCTTGGCTCTAAGCTCCCTATTACTTTCATCTTTGTCTTTAACCGATGGCCCAGGCTCATGTTTCTCCTTTTCAGTGTTAGGATTTTCTTCTTCTTCCTTATTCCAAAGCTTTTCATCAATAACTTCACTATCAGCTCCAGTATCACCCATTGCAGACTCTAGTTGCTCATCCTCACCATCTTCATCATTATCCTCTTCACCAGAATCCTCACTAACACTAAATGTATCAGCTGCAAAATCCTGCTCCATCTCAATTCCTTTATCATCTTTACTTGGTAATTGATCTGAGGCATCTTGCTCATCACCAGCCTCCTGTAGCACAAGAAGCAAAAGTTGATAACTCGGGTTTAAGTTATATTTTAGACTCAAGGGATACAACAAAAAATAATCTAACAGAAATGTATTTGAAGACCATACCTTTTCTGAAGCCCCAAGGAGTTGATCTTCATCGGTTATTTGATCACTGACATCTTTCAGTCCTGCACCCTCCCCCAGACCTGTTCCACTTGCATCTTGAGATTTATCATCACTATTGTCATTTTCTTGATCTTTGGCAGGAAATGCCAAATCCTTTTGAAAACAATGAAGCTAAAATATTCGCAAGTGCATGAGTCATTATAGATACCTGCAGTCAAAAATATCATAGAGATCTCCAAATAAGAAACAGAATTTGTTAATGGAAAAACTTGGAGAATAGCAAAATGCACAATGACTTACGGAAAAATTTGCAAAAAAAATTACAATCCAACATTGTTATGTCAAAAGTATCTTCAACACTTAATCATCTGAATATGGTTTGTTAATATCCTAAATCATAATGTGTGTACACTGGAAAAATAAAATAAAAAAGCTGAAGATTTAGTTAGAACCACATACAGTTTTGTGCATTGCGAGGAAATCCTGCAGGAAGCCATCAGCAAAGCTCAAGACTAAGTCCAAAAGTGTATAAAGAGGGCAAAAATGTGCTCCAACACGGGAAGAGAGACCAGGAGATCCCTTGCCAGAATGTTCTACCATTTTCTCCTGAGCAAACAAACCATGTATCAGAACAGGTATCCATAAATTATTTAAGCATGAGAAACTTTCATGGAAAGAAAAAATTAATAATGCTATATCCTACCGCACAGGAAACAATTTCAAGAAGTTGATCATTTAATTGGTCCAAACTCAAACTCCCTACAGATGACTTAAGTATGTTCTCCCATGAGGTAACACTCCCAAATAACTTTTCTGAAGGAACATGATCATTGCTTAATGACCCTAGCTTTTGCAACACATCCATAATATTTGCATGTGTACTTGTGAGGGCTTCACCAAACTTAGCTTCAATTTCGAATAACCCCCATTGCAATGGCTGGCCTCTTCACTTGGATTTTCTGAGTGATTTTGAGCTTCCATGGCAGAATTGAACTGTTCAGCAATCAATTTTCCCTGAAAAAAATTTGAATAATTCAGCCCTAAATGTTACTGCCAAAGGCTAACATAAATGCAAAGTCCAGATGATGTAAGTCCCGTGACACAGATATTTGGCAGAACACGTAAAACACTAGTCCTACAAATTTATTCAACATACTGACAATATGATACTTAAATTAGCGCAGCTAAATAGAATCTAAGAACTAGCAAAAAATATATTTAGTACATCAAGAATACCTTCTTTAACAGATCGTCAAAGTGACTGAGAAGAGTCTGTATGACAGAGCTTTTACCCAAGTCTTGCTGACGGAGACTAGAGAGATGCTCCTGAAATTCATTAATAACCTGGAAGTTTTTAACTACCAACTGTTCTGTTTGTTTTGGAATAACAAAATGATGGAAGGATCCAGTCATTAGAGTTATAGCTCCACCGGAGCCAAGAAGATAGTTATCCAATAATTCCTGTAACAGAGTTAAAGGAAATAAGCAAAATCTGGCACATAAGTCTGAGGACAACACAGAAAGAATGAATAAGCGCACCTTAGATTTCTGGATAACAGGAATAAATTTGTCAATGAAAGAAAGAACATTATGTGCTGTAGCTCTGACACTTTGACAATAATTTAAATGAGTGCTCTCAACTTTTCTCAATAAGAGTGATTCTTCAACCAGCATAGAATACAAACTATCAAACAATTGCTGCAGACAAAAAGAGAAAATAAACTTAGTAATACTTTCTAAAAGGTAAAAAAAACCAAAACACAGAAATTACAAGGCAAGAACCTACCTTCTGTTGCCAAATGCACTTAATCATGTCCTTTTGGCCTCGTGGAAAAGCACACTCATTGTCAATTCTCTGGTTTAACTCAGTGCACTTAGAATACAAACTTCCAAAACCAGATGTACATTCACGTAATTGCTTTACATTCTTAGCAAAATCATAAGCAGCTTCTCGTTGCATCTGTTGTATGACTATGAGATGGTTGAGAAAAGAGATTGACCTACTAATCTGCATAAAACAAAAATTATAAACAAGAATGTGAAGGTGTAACTACAAGAAAAGATTCAGCACAGTTATCAGTGTTCGATGAAGGTAGCCATTAACTCATGTAAATGCACAGGGGATATACATATTATATAATGTGAAATTGTTCTGTAACCATGACCTACCTGCTCAGACGTAAAATCTTCATGGTGTTTCAGGCAAATGTGCTGCAAAAGTTGCACTGATGCCAAGCTCTTGAAGTAGAATTCGTTTGTGGCTTTCCATTCAGGATCCAATGCTCCACTAGGCAAACACTGATAATCGCCAGCAGCCTCAGACAGTCTACGACGTGGCAGCAGGAGATGCTCCAAGTCATAAGAAGGCTGAAGGAACAACCAATTCGACTGATTGGATATCTATTAAGAGAAAAAACAGCAGTTAGTCATGATAATCTATAAATACAAATGTAACCAAGAAAATAAGTGTGGAATTTCTGTTACCTTCATTATCTCAAATTTGTGCTTGTGCAACCCACTGTTTTCTAACAATTTTAGAAGTTCAGAAAAAGCCCTCCTCTTCCCCAGACTTTTGTTTACATCCTTCCACAGATTACCACAATCCATTGTGGTTTTACATATAATTTCAAGTGTTTGCCACAAATCCTTCCACTCTTCTGGGTGTAATAGGCTCTCTGATTGGGATGCTAACAATTGCCTAGTGCTATCAGCAACTCCTATTAAAAATAAAAGCACTTAAAAGTTAAGAAATTTACAGTGTAAGAGAAACTAAATTATAGAGTTATAAACTCTAATAAATATAAACGTAACACGAGAAATAAAAACCTTTAGCATCAAGGAAACATAATTCTGCTGTCCCTTCAAGGACCAAGTTTTGCAATTTATGACACACTTTTTTCCTCCAATTGCTGTACCAGGGAGACCTATATCATAAACATCAAACTGGAGTTCAGAAACCAGGTCATTTATGGAAGCTTAAAGATAGAAAAGTATACAAACTATCTGACCTCTCTTCATCATTGAATTGTGATAAATCTAAAGTAGCATTCAACAAACCCAGACTCTCATCTGAGATTTCACTGGGGGCCATCGGACCTTGTACTGAGAGAACTTTCAATCCTTTTTGTGGTGTTTGTCGGTTAAGGATAAGCATCACAGGTTGTTGCAGCAGTTCCTGTTCAACAAATAAATATCGACATTGCTTATAGTCACAGCCTATTGCATACAAATAACTGAGAAGGAGTGTCAGAACAATAATAGGAAGATAACTACTCCACAACTAAGAAAAGAAGATGAATAAAGATGGACAGGAAAGATTGGCTCAAATCTTTACACTTTTATACTTTCAACTTACTGTTACTATATGTATGACGGTATTGCATAATATAAATAATATATATTGATATAAAACAAGGTTTGGATGAAGCATCAAACAAGAAAATGAATTGTCAACACTAACATAGATCATTAAAGTGCCTTCAAAAAATTATCTTCAAACCTCACATTAGAAAGCAAGTTTGTTTGGTACTGGCTTTTTGAGTTTACACCTTAATAATAATGCTATCATCTGAAGATGATGTATTATATTCACTTACAGTGTACTTCTGCACTAGTTTCCGGAGCTTCTGTCGGACCCTTTTCAAATTATCAACAGGCATAAAACGCTCCCATCGGCACAGTTTCAAAAGCTCTCTCACTTCTTTCTCAATATTTTTTCGATTGGCCCCTATATGCTCCATTATTCTGAATAAACAATGTGGTAAGAAACTTCAAAACCACTACACAGATATTTTTAAAATATAAGTATTGATAGAAAACTTACATTGGCAAGAATTGCACATAGAACCCATATAAATTGTATAAGATCTTCTGAATTTCCTCTTGCCATGGACTGCAAGATTTGTGAATAATTAGAGCTCTTGAAATAAAATATATTTTATAAGTGCAAAACTCAGTGATAAAAACTAACTAGTGTAGCAGCTTCCATAATCACTCAAATACAGTTGAAAGGGACACACAAAACTTGAATAATATGTGGCTAATTCAATAAAAATTTCCTGTTCTTCTTTTCTAAGGTAAGAATGCTATTAAAACATTTCCCATTCTTAGGAAGCACAAAATACGAAAGCAAGATCCAGAAACTAGCATTCCTTACCTGGAATAAGTTCCCAAGGATCTACCAATCATGAATTGACCAAGAAAAGCAAAAAGAAGTTGGAGGCGTTTTCTAAATTCACCAATGCTGGACGTTTGAATGAATTCCTCCAAACTGAAAGACCCATTTCATTTCAAGTTAGAGAGAACAATACCAAATTCAATACGTACATGAAACTCTTTCTTAATCAAATTTGAATTGAACTTCAGGGCTTACAAAATAGTTTAGCTCATGCCTTTGGATGGTAGATTGATCATATCCAGCAGTATCAGCAGGACTGTGTACGAAGAACAGAAAATAGTGGAAACCACAGCTGCAACAAATAATACAAATTAAACAAAAAAGAAAAAAAAGAAATCCCAGACATTTTAGCTCTCTGATCCATGCAACTAATATCGTTTATATATGTAGCACATCTCTTTCGTATATATCCCAAGATTAGCGTTTTTGGTTTTAAATAGAACAGGTATAGACAAAGGTTTGGACTAATATATGGTACATCCTAGTTTCATTTATGGTAGAAGCCAAAAATACATGAATTATAGCCCTAATATTCTACAGACAAAGGTTGGACTAATATATGGTAAATACTACTTTCACTCTCAACATTCATTATTTCAGTAACAACTATCGTTCATCAATCCAAATTGATATACCTTCCCAGCATTACTCTCATATTGATCTTGCACCTCATCAAGCAATGCAGGCCAAGACTCAAACTCCATCTTTTGCCATGAACATACCAGGGAAGTTATGGGTTCCAGCAGATCTGTGAGCCATGGTAGAATGAATTTTCATAAAAATGCAACAGTTCAAACAGCAAAAAGGCATTGCAAATTTACATACCAGAAAGAGGAAATTTTGTGCCACTTTCCAGTAACATCTGAGCCCTGTTAAGCAAAATTTGCAACCCTGATAGAGCCTTCACAAAAAAACAACAAAAAATTCAGTGTTTTGAAGAACATGATAAACACAAATATTGAAGCAGCAAAAATTTCTCTCATCGTTCTGCTTCATTGTGCAGACTACTGGACAAGTTGACAGCATCTCCTTTTATGGTCAAAAACACCCTCAAAAAAAGGAACCATGTAAACAGGAATAATAGCTATAGTCGCTACCTTTGCAAGAGGAGTTGTGAGAGGAATAGCCAACAGCATTTGAACCACATCCAAGATCTTCTGCAGACCTGGGTGATCTTCCCACTCACTCAGAAGTGTAAGAACCCGTTGTTGAAGAGAAACAAGTAACTTGACCATTTTTGCCATCACAGGGGCATTTGAATCCTATACAAATAGTAATGGGAAAATAAAAATTAAAAAATGAGGAAATCAGGTACTACATGATGAAACAAAAGTAACAGTAAAGTAGTGTGGTGATTAAGTTTGAAAACCTTGTAAAAATTGTATTTGCAAGCTAAGTGATTTGATGAAACAAATTTCTGCTCGTGCTCCAAGCAAAGGCGTAGGATATGCTCCGGGGAAAGTCTAGCATCCAAAGTGGAAGAACTTAGACCCCCTAAACCTGCAAATTAAATGAGATGGTAAATATTTTTCCTTGGATTAACTATTTAACCTGAGAAAGCAACAACAGGAATTACCTTTTAGCATTTCAACTCCCAATGTATAAGAGTTGCTGAAAGTATGCAATCTGTCTGCATCAGAGATTTTGAAGGTCCCAGGCTGGGGGAGGAGGGTCAAAATTTTTTTAGTATACATGGATTTTTACAAGACAGGTAACACACACACACATAAACAGAAAAATATGGGAAGATACTTTTCCCAACTGTTGCCATACCTTCCATGGAGACATCCAGTTGAAAAAAGAAATTAGAATGAACCATACAAATATGTAAAGAGGAGAACTAAAATTTTATATAACACAGTATATACCCTAGTGATATTTTTCATTTATTAGTCATGAGAGCTACTCTGTAGAGCAATAATCAATAGAAAGCCCAGTGATATATCATTTCAAAGAACTTCTTATCAAACTAACTTCTATAGTCAAACTCTGAAATTTCACCAAAACTAGTGCATCTGCAACATGTAATAAAGACACTTGCCATAAAAAATGTGATGCCTGTGGTTTATTGATCAGAAAAAAATGGAAAGAGACAAAAGTACTTTAGATGGCAGTCACCTTCAATAGTTATCATGAAAAAAAAAATCTATCCTGAAATTAAGTCAACAATGCATCAAGGAACTTTCATAGATTGACTTACTCTTAAGACAAGATCAGTAGATCCAAACAATTGATTGTGTATTTGGACCATGTTATTCAGAATATATTCCTGCATAAGGTTCCATTCATCCTCCAAACTTTCAAATTCATCATCAGTTTCCACCTGAATGTATTACAAGTATGTTAAAACATGAATCAAAAGGGCACCATTAAATAGAAAAATATACAGGCATAAACAGTTTCCAGTGTAACTATAAAGCAAGACCTTTTCAGTAATTTCTTCTCCAGAAAGCAGCTCCTTGCCATTCTGAAAAAGTGTCATTTGCAAACAACTTGCATAGTGTTGATTTATCAACTTCAAAAACCCTATCAATTGTAAAGGCACGAGTCCTGAATTTGTATTGTTGAGAGTCATGATCTTCCCTGGTTTTTACTTGGACTTTCATGTTCATCCAAATGCTTGCAAACTCACAGAAAATTTTATCCAATAACTGATCCAGAACATAAGGTGCAATATTAGAAAAAAAAAATCCACTGTAAGAACACATGAAATTCAACTCAACAATAAGAAAAAAAATCTAACCATGAAAGAGGCCTTATCCATTAGTTGAGAATTAGCTACAAAGTATGCAACACGTATTAAGAGCATTTTGATGAACAGAAGCTCTAAGCTGCAAGACAGAACCCTCCTACAAACAGAAAACATTGCAGGGGCAAAAAAAATAGATGTTAAATTCCATCATCATAAAGAACAAGGTTATGGGAATTAGGAAACACTAAAGACAACAATTATCATTATGAAGAAAGTATTTAAGAAGATAAATTACTTTTGCAGTGTTGACATCCCTTGAAAAAGTGACCAGCTTCTCCAGCAAACTTATATCTATTGCAAAGAGGTTTGAAGAAGAATCTACATCACCGAAATAGTACTCAGGCACCCTGGTTTTGGGGTTCACTGTTACTAAATCAAATCCTGTAGCCTCTAGGAAATCTCATAAATGAATAAACCGAGTCCTGCCAGGCATAAGTCAGCCATTTAAATCCAATAAATTAAACATGAAAGCATAGAAGTTAATTTCTTAAAAAAAAAAAAAAAAATTAAAAATCTAGATTCACCAAAATTCTATCCATATTGTCCTCCTTGATGCTGTTCAAAAAGGCATTTTGCAAGGTGTTTGACAGCACAACAGAAAAGCCCAATTTCATTTCATATATGGCCACTTGAACTGGCTTGAGCTATATCTACAAACTCAGCATAATCTTCTGACAGTCGATTGATAAAACAGGGATGCAGTTTCCTACGATATCAAGATTGATAACAATTAGGAAAGTACAGGATTGTAAACAATCAGAAACATTCAACAAAGAATTATATCAAATTATAGGCAACTAACAAAGAAAAGGTACCTGCCAGTTGCACACTTGCTCAATAGCCTGTTTAAGGTCCATGACTGCAGTATTACTCACCAAATTCATGGAGGAATTAACAAGTTCAAGAAACTCATCACATTCTTTTTTCAATGCCTTGAACTTCAGAGGATTAGGGCGATATACAATCTTCATGCAAGAAAAAGTTCTTTTAATTAGGTATATAAGAAAGACAACTAAGCAGCTATTAACACATTAATCCACCAAAGAAGGAAAGACAAAGGGAATGATAAACCAATATAAGTGTAACGGAAATTTTATTACTAATTGTTAGACGAAAAGCTTATATTTAAGGAAAAGTGAAGACAATGTTTCCTAACCTTTCTTTGTAGTCTCTTATGCTCAGCTTCAAGCTTTTGTAGTGCAACTGCTCTTTTCTTATCAGCTGCTCTTGAAGATGACCAACCAGCTAGATACTCACATTCTTGTCGTACCTAGAAATAGTCAAAACAGAAGAAGTTGGCTTAAAACTGCAGAAAGAAGGAAACTCACAACAGCAACAGATGAGGTCATTCAATTGAAACTGGATTTTCAACAATACATGCATCAAAACGGGGGCATACTACCATGTATAAAGAGGCACACCTCAAAAGTCTCAAGTATAAAGCCTAAGGCAAACTGACAACTTACCAAAAACAAGTAATACATAGCCAAAAGTGCAGCAAGATGAGATGAATGAGAGGATCTAAAATTTGAGAGCACAAAACATACCATTGAGCTACTACTAATTATTGATCACAACACCAGAATTACATACAGCAATTAAATTGATCATGAAATGGAGCAACATATGTCAAGAAGGGAACCTTAATTTCAAGTTTGAGCAATAAAATCTTCTCTTCCAACTGTGAACACTTCCAAGAGTATTTCATGGCAGGATCCAAAACATCACAGCTGATCAAGAGGTGAAAACGTAATGCCCCAATCCTTATCCATGCATAACCAAGATTGGAGAAGAAACCTAAAACCACATAATAATTGACAAGATAAGACTCAACACATCTCATGTAAAAATAAACCAAAAATGATCAAAAGAAATATTGTTGTCTATCCAAGAACTCACAAGAGCAAAATAAGCAAATAAACATACCATCACCAGAGGGAAAGCAGTGTAGAAAGAGTTCTCTAAGCAGTGGCTCAATAAACAATTGGCACCAAAGACTTCAATCTTTGATGGCTTGAAGATGCAATAAGTGAGCTCAAACCATTAATGCTATCTTGCTGCCAAAGAATAAGATTTATTTAAAATGCACACCAAATAGAACTATGATAAATTTATAGTCAGTAAGGTGCTCTAAATATGAAGTATTTTCATGCAAGAAATGAGCTACCAACTCTATGAATATGTGAAATACAGATTCCAATGAATAATATCTGAACAGGAAGAGCAAAAGAAATTAAAAAAATAAAATGCCCAGCCTTAGGCAACATTCAGAGTTATTTTTCCAGAAGAAGAAATATAATTTAGAAAAAGAATAATACCGTAACTGTGTTCTTCTCAAAGGCACAAAGCATGGAGTTCATTTCAGCAAATGCACCAGCATCAAATGACTTTTTGTGTGCATATATAATCTGGAATCATCATAATGTTAGATTTTAAATTATAGAACAATAACTACACTATAATTCATTAAAAAAAAATACAATACCTGATGAAAAAGTGAACGAGCAACAGATAAGAGAGAAGTAGGTAAATTTTTTGGATGTGGAGGACTTTGCCAGAGATTTCGAGAAGCAACTTTGAGCTTCAAAGAGTACACAGTATAATCTTTGATGGCAAATATACTTTGCCTGGAATTAGGCCAAGAAAATAGAAGTTAAGAATAACATTCCCTAATAATTTATGACAATCTAGATAAATAAGAAACATCCATCAAAAGATTCAGCTCATATACTTTTTTTTACATAATAAGGGTGAATAAAAAGACAATTCTTCTTCACTTGAAATATCAAGTTAATAAAAGCATTCTTCTTCACTAGAAATATCAATTAATAAAAGCACCATGCTAGAGAAATGTTCATTATTTTTACTATCTCACAGTAAAAATGATTCTAATTTATATAAATCACTATATAACCCAAAAAAATAAAAAAATAAAAAAATAAAAAAAACTTTTCTTTTATCTTAAAGCTTAGTGTGAATCTCATTTGATATTTTTGCCATATTAAAACCAAGGCCATGGATATACCAATAGACTGCATATGAAACACAACATAAACGGTGCATCCTCACACATACAAGCATTGGGCTACGCATCTACATATCCATTTATGTATCATTTAAAAAAAAAAAAAAAAAAAAGCCTTAAATGAAGTAGATTATGGACGAATAACATAATATAAGTAATTATCTTACAGAATCTGAGAGATAACCGCTGTTTTCACGGGCTGAACAAGCAGAGCAGGAAGAGGAACATCATGGTTGCCAATTTTTGCAAAGTTCTACATATCAAAAAGAAAATCTTCTAAATTTGACAAACACATTTTCCCTAATAACGTAAAATGCTAAAAACCTGTGTTCACTACGCATACCATGAATGCAGCAGGACTATAACTCCACAAAAATGAATGCCACCAAAACCACATCTCAAGAACAAAACTGGCAACTTTCAAATTCACTGTAACTCAAAAGAAACAGATTATTAGCATGTTGATAACTCTTAATGATTCTAAATATTACATAAGGGATCATTAGCATGCAGGTAAAAATATTAACAATTAATTACACCAACCTGCATCCACTGACGTCCAAGCATCTAGCATCCACAAGAGTTTTTGATGTGGTACAAAAGCTTGAGGTGGCCTTCTTGAGCAAGTCAATGAATAGCTCAAAGCAGATTCCAGAAGGTCCAGATACTTTACCCAATTCCTGTTGTTGGGGATTGGCAAACAGATCATAAGTTACATATGAAAAAGAAATCATAGAATCTCCTATAGAAACTATCAAGCAAGAAAAATGTGCATTGGCACTTCCAAAAAAAACCAGAGTCTGATACCCTATATATACACTGAAAAGAACAGTTTAAGTCTAAAATTAACCTCTAACAAGCACATGACCATTCAAGAGTTATGTATTAAATCACAAAGGTTATTAATACAGCCCAAGCACAATTCATTCAAACAAAGCATCTGAGAATTTAGAACCCTTCCATTTATGCACATGACAATATGAGCTCAAAAATCAAGTAGTGATTCTAAAATAAAGCAAGAAGTTCACAAGCAATCTTCCAAATATCAACATCTTAATCAGGCAATTAGCACAAAAAGATGCAGAGAAAAAATTAACCAATAACAAGGGAAAAACCATAATAAAGCGCAAAATGAAGTGATTGATCTTACTAGCCGCATTTCTTTGTGATCAAACCACAGGGATCTGCAATAACTCTTTAAGTAAATTTATGTCCAGGAACCAACTTGAGCTGTCATTTATAGGAAGTGTGTCCAACCAACTGTCAAAGCCAGGCTTCCGACACAATATCTCAGGTTCAAAAACACAGCAAGAAGCTAAACTTGAATCAAGTGTGGCATGCTCAGGCCCCAACTTGTTCCGCCAGTTTGCATTTTTCATATTCAAACCTCTTTACAAGCATCTGAAAGAAACCAAACTACTCCAAGTGAATATCCCATACAAGCCGAGCAGATGAAACTAAAATTTAGAAACATCAAGGGTAAGGACCTGACAAATCTCCTCCAACTTCTGGGCAATATTGTCGTCATCTTCATCAGATTTGCATGCTATATGTGATGACATACTCACACCTAGAATTATGAACACCAAGTCAATAAATAAAGAAACCTCTAATCGAAACCATGCAGTAAGCACATCAGAAAAATGCAGAATACAAATCACATAGATAAATACCAAACCTTGCAATGCCAATAAGCGAAGTTCAGGATCGGAAGATGCAACAACATCAAGACAGGTCACTCACTGTTGCAGCAAATATTTTCCAAATTATATACAATAGATGATTGAAACTCAAAAGAGTTTTCCATGCTATTTCAGAATCAGAATATTATGAGCATACCTTGCTTCTTTTGCCACAAAAAGTCACAGAAACTTAAAAGCTGATGTTGTTGATGATATAACTTAGAAGACCGAGGCAAAAAAGGATGACCTCCATGAACCCATAAGTAAAGACCTTTGTGATTGAAAATGCCAAGAAGAAAATTTACCCAGATTCTTGCCTTCCATCTACACAGAAGAAAGAAAACTTATTAGACTCACACTACAAGAAACAAATTCAAAGAAACTGGGTGGTATAGCATATCATAGTGAGAATACCAGGACATTCTCAACTTCTTTTGGACAAAAGTTGTGCAACTTTGTAGCATTCTTCATCAAAGAACGCCAAGAAATCAGCAAGCAATCAACCTGAGATGAGGTAACACCGCTCCAAAATAGTATGTGATTTTCAAGAAGATCAGTGTAAAATTGTATCAGCTTATCAAATGAAGGAGAATTAACAACCATTTTCAGGACTGAGTTCTCCAAATTTCTTAAGAGATTTCAAAAATGGTTGGCAATAAAAACCAAGTTTCATCAGTGTGGTCATGCTCACCCTCGGCCTTCCACTGTTGATAACTAAGCCTCAGAAGGTCAACACAGTTAATAGCATTACGGAGGAGGTTACTCTGCTCCTGACTTATCACTTGATGCAGTTAAATCAACTTGCTCCATTGAAAGCAGTGCAAGCGGAAGTGGATGAGAATCTAAATCGACTAGTGGATCTGATTTAAGCACCTTGTGGAAGCAGAATATATCTTTCCAGATTTGATCCTCCAACTCCTCCCGGAGTGAAGCCAGGAAAGAGTTGAAAAACTGGCAATAGGGATGCAATTGAGAATTAAACCAGCTAAACCAGAGAATATGCAACAGAAAATCACTTTCTGTTGCTTGTTCGATAGTCCAGTTGGCAGCAAATAACAACATTTTATTAACCAAATTTGACTTAAATTCTGTCCTCCCCCAGAACTGGAAATTGTGCCATTTGAAACCATAGGAAACATTATCCTTTGAAGCATCTTCACGTTCATCAAGTAAGTTACTGCACTGTCACTGGAAGACAAAGCTTGATCCACAGGGCTACCATTCCAACGATTTTGTAGTTCACAAGATGCATACTGAGCCCCCAGGAACTCCAAATACATACAGTTCTGTTTGACAGATGCCTCTTTTGAATACCATACCAAGTCCCTTAACTTCAAAGGCATTGGCCATCCTCCAGGCAAACACAAAGAACATCCCAACGATGAACCAGTTTCAGACGATTCAATCATTGACATAAATGTGTTCTTGGCATGGCTAATTATATTTTCTCCTTCAGCCCCACCTAAAGAAGAAAGATAAGTATGCTCCCAACTAATCTGGAGGCTCCACAGAGGCTGATTGCCATTCACAAGAAGCTGCTGAAATAATTGAACCCAACGTGCAAGCTCTAGATGTGTGATCCGTTTATTAAATTGCAAACCTTTAAGAGTAGCATAGACATGAGCTTTAGCCATTGATTCAACCAGCTTAGTAGAAGGAATACCAGAAAGAGCAAGAAATCTCTTTGCATCATTTAGCTCACTGTCCTCAAAGGTGGAGCCTTTTTCTTCATCAAATAGCCAATATGGAGGCATCATATATATCTCAACACCTCTATTTCGCATTGCCCTGGACACTTCACCATAGCTTGGATTAATTGTGAGAAACATTCGAAAATTAGGGTGTGGATGGAGAACCACCGGTTTTCCATCAACAGTCCCACACTCATTGATTGTAATTGTACCACTGGGCTCCACCAAAGAGTTGATTCTATCAAGAACCTAGTAATGAAAAAGCAAATAAGATTAATGGCTCAGATAGTCGGTGCAAACAGGATTCTGGAAGATAAAAATCTAACAGGTTTTAAGAATATATCACATACCGTTGGATTACAAAGATTTGCATTCTCCAGAACTATCCATTCTCCATTTTCTATGGCCTTTGTCAGTAACCCTGTAACCCATTCAAATTTAGCAGAATATGTTTGCTGCTTATCTTGCAACTTTAATATTGTCTTCATTGTACTATCCAGATCTTTACTTGACCAAGAAAGAGGTAAAACATTATTCTCAAGATCCAATCTCAGTTTCTGAATAATTTCAACCAATAAACAAAGTGAGTTGCCAATGCTCTTCCAATTCTCTGTATATGTAGAAGGTGAACTCGACATGAGAGTAAAATCCACACTAGATTAAGAAAGCAAGCCACCTGGAGATTAAATCCTTTTTTTGAATGACAATTGCATCTACAAAGGACTTCAATTGCGAACTGCAATACTCATTAACATACCGCTCAACTTGAGCAACAACCAACCGAAAATTGCGAAAGGCATTGTATTGCTCAAAGCATCCAAGTAATTCAGATATGTCAGTTTCAGAAGGAGAGATTTAATTCATTTAGTACATTTCCTGTTAGCTGAGCTAGCAATCTTATCAATGAAGTCTTTCCAGAAGACGGTGGGCCAACCAGAATGCATAACCATTGTTGTCGTACACAATGTGAGGCAGCTTGCAAGCTGTGACGAATACCTGGCAAAATTTTCAGCTGACTACTTGAAACTTTAGACGACTGAGTATAATTTCTTTTAATAGTTGTGTTCCCCACAACTAAGGTTGTTGAGCATTGAGCTGTACTCTTGGATAAGGATTTATAAATGGCTTCATCCCAAAAACCTCTTCATACAGCCGGAGAACATATCTACGGTCACTAGCAGTACGCATTCTTTGAATGTAGAGGATATCAAGAAAGAAATTGGTGTCTATCTTCGCAGGTGCACCTAAGTCTAAAACCATATCTACAAGTTAAACCAGGAATATATATGCTGAATAATAGAACATACTTGAAAATAGGATAGCAATTAGCAAGAAAGAAAAACATAGCCAACCTTTTATAATCTGACATGACCTAATCACATCACGAAGGTTAAACTCCCAGGGCGAGCCATCCTGAGCAAAGTTGTGATATACCATGGTCTCTTCATGTAGCCGCTTATTAAATAAAATCAGCTTAGAAAGCACAGACCTTGGGATTGATGGATACAGTGAACTACATATGAAAAGATAGTCACCCTCCACCAACTCATCAACATATACCTGAAACCCAAAAAGAAAAAAAAACACACACAATGATGACATGCATTAATGCCAGGTTAATCATTCAGTTTCTTACATGTTATAAATCCATAGCTGCAATGACAATTTGATAAACAAACCTTAGTGAACCGATTGAGAAAGGACCTCGGGAGGCCTTTTCTACCACCACCCTGATAAGCAAGGATTTTGACATGCAAAAACTCTGAAAGACGGTGGACACCTAAAAGTTAGACCTAGCTCTGGAATGAAGACCTCACCACGATGATCCAAAATAGCATTCAAACCCTAATAAAAAAACAACTAATTACTACCATCAACATGCAACACAAAAAGTAACTAATAAAAACAAAGTAAAAGCAACGGAGATAAAAACACTGCAAGTAATAGAATTAATTAAGGTTTAAAAGCAGTGCCTCTAAAACAGATTGTGGAGCAAGATTAAGCTCATCCAGCAACACCCAACAACCCTCCTTAATAGCCTGCCAAGAAGAATGCAAGTATTTCAGTATATATTGCAAATGAACTAAACACAAAAGCGTTTAGGTAACACATCTTAACCTGCAGTAAGATTCCATCAGACCATGCAAATTTCATTTCCTTCATCACTCTCAACAGGCAAATCGGACCCCAACAAATCCATTATGTCAGTCTGAAACCAAAGCAACAATCACATTCATGTCCATTGAGAAGTTATAAGGTTGCAAACGAAATGGATGACACCAGAGGACAGAAAACAAACAGAGCAGACAAAAACAGAAAACACTAACCTGCTCAGATAAGTTTATGCGGACAACTTTATGCCCAGAATATTTGCCCAAAGCAACAATTAGACTTGTTTTCCCAACACCTGGACTGCCTTCAAGTAACACTGCAAAATACAAGATGATCCGAGATGTAAAATAGCATGAAGCTCAAAAACACCCAGGCGGAGTTTGGGGAGATCCATCAGCAATAAAAGAGACAAACCAGGCTTCGAAAGCTGCATAGCTCGCAATACCCGCAATGCATTTCTACGTGTAGTTGGTGCCAAAAATTCAAAACCTCCAATCTCAGTGTTTTCATGACCTGCAGATATAACCCACAGGTTGTCAAGGAAATATAATTACAAGAGTATAAGTCTTTAGAGGACAAGGATTCAAATTGTATATTTGCACAGATATTAAACTGAACTTCCACCAATAGTTGGCTCATTTGAGATTTCATTAAAAAAAAAAAGTCAAAGAAACAAAAGAATGACAATCCAACAGGAGCATCATATTTGTAACTTTGTCCAAGAAAGCAACCAGCTGCACCAAATTAATAGTCATCCACTAAGTTGCAACTAGTTGTGTCCTGCATAGCAAGATAAAACTATCAATGATTCAAAAGATCACCTTTTTCAATGTAAAAGGGATCAATCCCAAAGACATTGTCACATTGCATATCATGATTGTGTGAAATATCAACACTTGTTCCAATATCACCCCAACCATAATTTTCCATAGTTGACAGTTTTGCTGAAAGGGCATTGTTATCTTCCACCTATATTAGTAGAAAGGAAATCATTGGCCTCATATATACTACGAAAATTCAAACAAGGTAAGAAAAAAATAGTTACAAATAGTTTTCCAAAATGTGCACTAAAAAGAATAATAATAATAGTGTCACAGTAAAAACTTGCATAAGAACACAGATAGATAGGCTAAAGCTTTCTATAATTTATTTGAAAGAAAAGGCTTGGCAACAATACATAACAAGGAAAACATTAAAACACTGATGATAGACAAAGTGCTGTCCCAGTCAGCAATTAATCAGATCTAACTACAAACTGGCTGCAAAAAAACAATATTTCAGAAGGCCCATTCACATAACCCTCCTAATCAATCTTATTGATGCTACAACAAAACTGGATTGGAAGATACAAAAGGGACAAGAAAGTTGAGAACAGGTCTATAATATTGCCAATAATGAAAACAGCATTGCAACAGATCCAATAAAACGGAAATGAGTAAGAAGCGTGAAAGAAAAGTTGAAGATTAAGAAGTTCAACAAAGAAGTGAAATAAATTAGAGTATTTATTTAATAAAATTCCTAATATCTTTTAGGTATTCAGCAACAATCCTATGCATTTAACTTTTGTGAGCGAGTCCTAACACATTCTTAGCCTAGATATCAAAATCCAGTATTCCTAGAAGCAACTGCAAATGGATGATACTGCATTAGAGATGGGAAGTTTTCTCACCCAAAACGGTATGACTCCGAATAATAGATAAAGTATCACTTAATCTGATACTACATAACTACAGAAATTGGTTAACTTTTATTTTTTTTATGAAGGAAACTAATAGTTCAACAATAACGGATATTTAATGCATGACCAATGGAGTTGGAAAAACTGATTGATAGTCCATTCATTTAACGGGTCAAAAGCAGAATAAATAGAAGGAAACGCACCTTTAGCTGTTCCAAAAGAAAAGACAAGCATCTATTTCTCAACTCGCCAGCATCACTTTTAGAAATACCAGTGCCTAAGAAACATGTGCAAAAGAAACAACATAAGAGAGGAGAATAAGGGTTTAAAAAAATCAAGACTGTTTCATTCAATGGAAAATTTTAACAAGCACTCACCACTTCAATAACTAAAACAAATAAAAACCAGTTACCATCAATAAAATAGAGAAAATAGGGCATATTGTAGCCTAGAAACTAAATAGTGTCCTACTTAAGCTGCATTCAAACTTCGACATCAAAGGTCCCTTAAGTATTAAAGTGTAACAGAAACAGGCAAACTATCTGGTGCAATGTCAAGGCATATTTGAACAAAGAAGTGCTAATTTTGGACGCCTTTTAAGCGACATAAAGGGAAAACAGATCATTGAAGCCAGAAGACTAAACTCATCAAGATTTGTACACAGGATAATACTAATCCACAATTCTTTCATGGATCTTTGGTTCGGAAGATGCTAAAATTGATACAACTGAGAAATGATTCCCAGACAGTGTATCATGTCTGTTTCTGAAAATAAATGCGAGAAATCACAAAAGCAAATGTAAACCGAAGTAAGAAACTACCTAAACTCAATCCATCAAGCAAAATAAGGAAAACCCCATGAAGAAATGCATAAGCAGGCCCTAAACTTGTCTCTGTCACATTAATGAAGGAAATCCAAGACAAGAGGTCTCTCACGGTAAGTGCTCTTCCTGCTTGTAATTGGCAGGAACCACTGTATAGAAGAGCAAATAACAGAAACCAAGTAATCAAACCAATAGAACAATAGCACAGACACCATAAATAAGACCAACCATCATTGTATCAGTAGCCACATATCCCATCAAGAACATATCAAAAGTCTGCCTAAAGTGCTCATAAATGCTTCAAAGGTACAAAAGTTTAAGAGTTTGTGATAAGTACAGGTTCAATCATGCAGGTACCAAATAATAAAGTCATAATATAACACGAAGCTAGAGGCAACGAACAGATACAAGTTTAACAAGGATAAAACAAAAACTACAATCATAAATGACTAGCCTAACAATATCAATTTAGACAAGGTTAAAACAGATGACAAGTTCTAAAAGCAAGACAACCATGATTATGAAGCACTTCAATCCTTACAGTAATCTAGGGGTTAACAAAGACCCCCATTGACATAAAAATGAAGAATATATAATAAGGAACTTATTCTCCACTTAAAAGGTGTATCTAGAGTTGGCTATGGTATAATACAAGATCATGAAATGCAATGGTATGCATAGTAGAGAGCTACCTGTGCCAAAAATGACACCTGAGTTGTCCCCATGAACCCGACAGCATACAATAGAATTAAAAAATCGGAACTTACCTCCCAGAAACTTAGCATAGGGATCCACCAATAATGAAAGTCCCAGGGTTGGCAACTCTGCAAAAATAAACTTCTCTGATTATGATTATGCAAGAGAGTACATTTATATGAACATATCCCAATAAATATGTTCCCCAAAAACACAAACCTTTGCAAAGCAATGTTTCTTAGCTCATCTACATCACTAACAGGAAGGAACCCATATCTCAGTGAACCGATTACGGAAGAGCTGGAGATAATTCCTTCTTACCATAATCACCACCAGGATTCATTGTTGCCAAAACAAAGAAATTTTTTTGAGCAGTGATGTTTTCCAGAACAGGGCCCTCCTTTCTCAGCCAAAGACTGGAAAGACAAAACCAGCGACAATAACAAGGCTAAGTCTGATAACTCATGCAACAAAATAACTCAGGAAATCATCAAGTAAACCAGGTTCCAAGAATAGGGTTACCCACCAATTTTCTTTCTGGCTCCAACACACTGTTCAATCTTTCCAGTACACTATCATCAGCCAAGGAAATTTCATCCACAAGAAACAGACTACCCTCCTTCATTGCTTCAACAAGAGGACCATCATGCCACATAAAGATAGTTTGCCACCTCTGGTAGAGCTGAGTGAGGTCTGATATCAGCTGTTCAAGACTATCAAGATCTTGTGGAGTCACTGCAGCACTTGGAACCTGACTTTCTCTATACCATTTAATTATTGTCAATCAACTTATTAAGAGTAGAAGAAGCCTGACTGATGTCTGAAGAAATGGTCTACAAACAAGGAATGCATGAGAAAATATAAGTACCTGATAAGACCAATCATAATCTCAAGATAGCATAATTTATGATTATCATTAAAAAAATTACCGTCTCCCCAGGATACTTCATTAAAGCCTTTGACATCCTCAATTGTTCAATTAGATATTTGAATTCAGACATCAGTCTTGATCTATCTCGAACAGGATAGAAACCCTGTTAAACAAGTTCATCAGTGTACATTTAAAGACCATTAAACCAGTCAAAACATGCAAGCAGATAATTGAACAAATAAAAGTAGGCAACAAACCCCAATAAAATCAGATGTTTCAGTGTACTGGTGGCAATTCAAAATACGCAATTTGGACCCCAATACCAAACTCAGCAATTGACAGACAGTTGTCTTTCCACCACCGGTTTCACCAACAAGCAGCACAGGTTCACGTAACTCATAGCAACGCTTTACAAGAAAGTACAATCTCCACATACTTGTTGTCCAGATGACACTGCAAGGAACCAATTAGTAGTAAGATGAATGACACTTAAATACAATAAAGCCAAACCCATCAGCAACAAGAAAGAAAATGTTCTATGATTCATACTTTCCAAGTCTCTTTGAAACTGAGTCACTTCCAGCAACTTCCTGAGTTATCCACAAAAAAGAAAAAGCACTTCAGATTATTCATCACTGAATCAATCCTTCCAAAATGATAAACCAATGAAATAAAAATAATAGAATCTGAGTGTTTAAAACATTAAAAATAAATCAATAACAAAATTTCTGTAGAGCAGAGCAAAATACTGCGTTAACACCACAACTAATTACTTTATGATGTAGTAGGCAACATTTTGCATGTGATAGTGAGATACAAAAGTACAATACCTTTTGGTACAAGTCTTCTTTCACAAGTCTTACACGAAGATGTTTCTCCAAAACTTCTTGAACCACACATTTCTCACCATCATCACGCAGCCTTTCTGCCAGAAGATAATAACCATCCCTGGCCAAATCTTCATAAGACTTTCCAAAAGCCTTAAAACGAGTAGCCCACCTAAACAAGTCTCGTGGAGTTATGAATCCATGTTTTCCAGCAAATACCTTGCTACTTTGCCTGTGCAACTGCAAGTCTTTCATGACTTCAACCATCTTCTTAGCATAGCTTTCAGGGATTTGACACCTCTTTTCTAATATCATGCTCAATTCATTTTCAGGGATTTCATCAACATGAATCTCAACAAAACGGTTGCGAAAAGCTCGAGAAAGCATTTTACGGCCACCATAGAAAGTAGGTGGGTTTTGAGTGGCAAAAAGCATAAAATCTGGATGCGCCTTTATAGTCTCACAGAGTTCAGGCACAAAGAGCTCTCTGTTGTCATCTAGCAAACGGTTCAATGCTTCCAGCACATCAGACGGAGCTAAGTTAAGCTCATCTAAGGACAATCCAATGACCATTCCTGACAGCCTTAACCAATACTCCTTCATGAAATAAAAAACAAGCTTCCCAGAAGCATCAGTTATGTAAGAACCCAAATATTCCTGCAGATCAGTGTGCTCATGATTATTTATTCGCACAAACTCATGACCAGTTATAGCAGCAAGATATTGCACAAGACTAGTTTTCCCACTAGATGTTGGCCCCTGTAAGAGAATTGGATATCTCTTAATGAAGATTGCACGTGCCAGATTGCTAAGATGTTCTTTAACACTTTTCGTAAGAATGTAGTTCTTCAAGAATTCATCCGACTCTGAGAGTTCTCTATTAACTACCAAGAAAGCATCAAAAGGTACAGGTGGAGGCGTACTTTTCCCTACCTACATAATCAATCATCTGTTTCATAATCTTCGCACTGGGTCCGTCTAACAATGTGAGGAAAAACATGCAGACCCCATCGTAAAGTGCTTTGCGAAAACCAAATTTTTTCTCTGCCTTCCTTGTAAATTCCAGAGCACGATATAGAGACCTTAAGCTGTACTGTGGTTTCTGATTAGCCCCATCCTGCAGCTTTTCTTCTGATTCTTTTTTGGCTGCTTTGTAGAAACACCTTAATTTTTTCCACTAATTCTCTGTTTGATCTGCCTTCACCCAAAAATCTCTCAATAAATAGTTCTAAGTCTTTGTCATCTAATATGTCATCAACAAAGAATTCCGTAAATCTACTGCGTACAGCGTAAGGCAGGTCACGCTTCCCAGCATCAGTTGCAGGGTTCATACAAGCAAATATACGAAAATTAGGATGTCTACATATATGACTGGCATCCCCTCTTTCAGCTAAACATAGTGAACCACTTTCTCCTTCAAGAACGCCAACAATTCTCTGCAAAGTCTCTGGAGGAGCCAAATTCACCTCATCAAGCAAAATCCACTCACCTTTTCTAAGTGCACTTACAAAAGCTCCTTCTACAAATGAAAATACCATTCCAGATGCAGCAATTTGTCTGCCAGCCGTTTCAAGTTTCATAGAAAAATTCTCCCACTGCTCATCCAATGGGTTTCTTCCGCTTTTTTACCTTCTTTTGGTACTCATCAACATACTTTCGAAGTCCTTTTAATAATTTTTTCCAATCCTTATCCCTCAAAATCTTTTGCAGACGGGTGAAAAATTGTTTCATTTCCCTAGATGTAAGAATACAACAACACAAGTTATCTATCAAGTCTATCTAACACAGGATAGTCAAACAGAAAAGAAAAATGTATCTATTGATTTTTGTGAAAATGAATGTGAATAAGAAAAAAAATTCTATTACGAAGAAGAAAAATATTATCCTAAATTATTAGAATACCGTTCGGGAGAATGTCTTAGAAAACAAATACTCAAACTCCTTATATAATGGAGTGCATATGAATCGTGCATCCATAGGCTTAAATCCTCCTAATAAATCAGCAACGTCGCTCTGTTGACTCAAGTTCTGGAAAAGAAAAACAGAATCATAAGAGATCATCACCCACCTCAAAAAAGGGGGAGGAAGGAAGAGAGATCCCCTACCGACATACCAAAACAGTAAGTCTCTGACCAAGCATCCTGGCCATATTCTGCACAAGTGTAGTCTTCCCAGTACCAGTTTCACCAACCAACAGAACGGGCTCATTGTACTTTACAGAGCAAGCTATTCTCTCAAGTGCATGCAGAGAACTCCGAATATTAACAAACTGTCTACTCTGGTCATGTAACTGTAACAATACATGAAAATATCAACAAAAGATAATTAATCCACAGAATATCTTTAGGACAACAAAACCTGAAAATCAAGGCAAGTTTAAAGTGCATACACCAACAGATTCATTGCATTGAAGGATAACTCGTCCAATCCTTAGTTCTAAGGGGGATTTCTGCAAATCAGTGGCAAACATAAGAACTAATAATATCTAATATATAGAATTATGCATATTAACTTGAAAAAATAGACACCTGGATAACAGGTTCATGGGAAGGGTATAAGGTCTCAGCCATTGAAACAGGAACTGCCCACATGTTCGCGAGTTCTTTCATCATAGTCAAACGGCTTGCAGCAGATGTTGAAAAAGATGCAAATATATCTACAGCCTGAGAACAGAGAACAATATACTCAACAATTATGTAGATGAACAATAAAGGATACAGAAAAGCAAGAACAAAGAAGAAAACTGACCTCTTGATAGATGAATTGACACTCATAAGGTGACAAACCATTTAGCCTTGAGCTAAAATCAAAACCCGCAATTCGCTTGCACCATTTGAGAAGATCCCTGCCATTAGAAATGAAGGAAAATGCAGTGACCGATTTTCAATTGACCTCAACATGTGACATTAAAACTACAATGCAGCCAGATACCTTAATGAGAACCTATTGAGAGAAGCAACTTGGTGCGGGGGGTAAGAGTTAATTCTTTCAAGGTCTCTGCCAAATACATCAGCAATTAAAGTTAAGACATTTTTAACCTGAAACCATAAAAAAAAATAACATATAACTACACCCACCTATAAGTCTATCAGCAAGGGACTCCAGATTTGGATACCATGCTTTCACTATATTTTGCAAGTCATCATTACTTGGTGGCATAATCATCACTCTCCTCCAGACATTACCAAGTGAATTCCCACCTACCACCAAAAAAAAAAAAGGTTACTTAAACAAAGAGAAACAGTTTTCTTAAACCGTTCTTATAATAGTGACAAACAAAATAATAAATGTAAAAAAATATGCAAGCAGACTAATGAAAGTTCTAAAATTTTTATATTGTGTTTTGGGGACTCTTTTGGGTCATTTGAAATGGAAGGAACCAAAGAATTTTCGAAGGTGGTTGTGAAGCTGAGGTGGAAATATCATAGACAGAAAAAGTTCAATCCTAGCATGTGTGTGATGTCATTTACGAAGAAATTTCAAAATACATCTTTTTCTCTATATTCTAAGAGATTGGGGGCTTTAGTTTGATTTGTTTCTTTTTTTTCCCTCCTTTTTTTCTCTGATGGAACATGTGGATGATACAAGTGAACCGCTGGTTCACAAAACTATGTAATTTCTATTTCTACTAGTCAAATCTGTTCTTTTTTAAATCAAAAAAAGAAGAAGGAAATAACAAAGTCAAATAATTGAAACCAACAAGCGAGAAAAAGAAAAGTGCAGGTGATTATGAAACTAGATTGGGATACAAACCTTCATTACCATGAGATACATCAAGCTTGGAAGTTGAAATGGTAGAAAATAGTCGAAAACTTTCTGCCACCCTTATTTCCTGCAAAATCCACACACTTGAGTTTAAAAACACGAAAAGTAGACAACAAAGAAAAAAAAATTGTTATGGGAACTCATGCTCAGAATAAGTTGAAAAATAAATGTCGCATAGACTTTCATAAGTATTGTATTAAACCAAGAAAAGGCACATATAAATAAGACAGATAGTCATAGAATGCAAAACAAGTAATTCAAGCAAACCTTGAGGTATAAAAGTGCTATTCAATACAAACATCATCAAGCCTTTTAGCCTAATAAAAAGTTCCCAGTGCCACGGAAACAAAATTCAGTGCAAATATTCAACACAAAACCACGGCTAGCATACTAGAGCCCATAAAGAAATACAATAAATCATGAAAGACAACACAATTAAATATATAAAAGCAACATATAGTACCTAAATAAGCCACAAAGGAATTGGACATAGATGTTAGCATTGCATCACTATGTAATGATCAGAAATCCAATGCGATGCATTATGTGGATTGTGTAAAAAGTAATTACCTCCCCATGGCCAGTTATGAATGAGCTTGCACCTTCCAATAAAGGTAACAAAATGGATTGCACATCCGATGGAGCTTTATCAATATCCTCAAAAACAACCCAATACCCATTTAGAATAGCCTGTAAAGGAAGACAATTTGAAGCATTACAACATGGTAAAAAGATAAAATAAAACAAATAGCAATTATTCGAGAAGGAACCAGACCTGGGTGAGAGAGCCAGGTTGCCATCTAAATTCACCAGGTTGCTCAGTACAAACATAACTTCCAATTAATGTTTTGCCGTCAACTTGATCATCCATGTGAATTGATAGAACTATAAGATAGGAGGAAGACAGAGAGAAAGTTTGACTGTTAAAGAGGTATCGTCAAGTAACAATATAAAGAAAAAACCAAGAGAAAAAGCTCATGGACATGCCGCAAGTACTGACACAGGTTCTAAATTTACAGGATTCACTTCAATAAACATATCAAGAAAAGAGACTTCTTACATTCAGTGGCATGCAAAAGTAATTTAGTTACAGATTGCAAACATATCAAAAAAAAATCCTTAAGAATTTGGCACTCCAAGCCATGGTCAATGACTACATTGTCTAATTCAAACTACCCACTAGTTCTTCAGAGATAAGGCATGCAAAGCCAACATAATCGAGTAAAATGGGATTTGCAGAAAAAGGAAGCCATGTCACATAATATGTAAACAATAAATTTATTTTCAAAACTAAACAATCACACTCAAAGTGATTAATTTATGAACTACTCATGACTCTTATGTCCAAAGGCCAAAAAAAGCAGTTTCATAAGACAGAATACAATCTAAAATAGATGCAATACAGGAACTAATAAGTGAACAGAATTTAATAGAAAAATAGGCCCAATTTACAGGCTAAATTAATTTTCCCAAAAACCACAATTCTTTATGCAAAAGGAGTTTAGAGACGTAAAAGTATCGATAATAAAGATACCTATCTTACAAATAGAAAATTACCTTGGTTACCACTTTCACATGCCAACTTATTAATAAGGGCAGATTTTCCAGAGCCAGCAGGGCCGTACAGAAGAACAGGCCACTTTTGACTAACTGCCAACAAGACAACCTCAAAACTTCTCTTCACTGTCGATGTCAAGACAAATGGATTCCCATCCAATTTATCATCCCTGAATTCCAAATGGGCTTAATGTCAATATATTCCTTTAAAAACTAGTCATGAGACCTAAAAGTCTAAGGAAATGTTTTATGACAGTACAATAATAGATAGAAATATTCTTCAGTTTGAGAATCCTACCATGTCACCAATCTTCGACGCCTGGTTGATGGCTCAATTTCATGAAACTGTGATGAGGGTAGTGAATTAAGGCCAAAACACTGCAAACAATTTTCTTGATTGAAAATGAAGCCACCAGTACTAGAATCCAGGTTATTGCTGTTAGGTGATTGATATATGAGCCAGCCCGCTCTAATGATGTATCGCAACAAAACTCCTCCCACCTGAAAATTGAAAAATTAAGAGAAATGTTGTAGGATTGACGAGCAAAATATTTAAACAATTATTTGTTAGAAAGCCTTTGTTAAAGAGATAAACAAACGAACCGCAATAAACATGAAAGTGCTTCTTCAGCTTCAACACCAAAGTTTGAAATTGCTCTATCACTCATTCTGAAAGTTAGAGAAAGTATCTGAACTCCACACCATCTAATGTCTGCAATATCCTTCTTCAATTCGGCATCACTGCTCAAGTTGGGGTTTCCAAATTTCTTAACAAGATCCAAGAAACAGGACCAATCCCAAAGTTTACGAAAAATCTCAGGCTCAATTATGAGGAGGCGATAAGATGTCCTAATAGCATTCAAGTAATGACTTACCACCTGAAATAGAAAAGAAAATAATCTGGAATGTGACCAAAGAACAAACTAAACATTCATGAAATACAAAAAAAAGAAGATATTCCGCTAAAACAATGGCACATTTCCTGCTTTGCAATCTCAACAGAACACAAAAAAATTATTTTTAAATATTATGTTCCTTCTTGGTAAGTTCCATACACACACCAACTTATACCATTTAATGTCTACACCAGAACTGGAGGATCATAATCCAGAAAAAGCAAGGTGCAGAGACAGAGGAGTGGATTTCCAATATATTGGGTGAATATAAAACAAGGCAAGGCTAGTTCCAGTATTAAAACTGATCATTGTACAATAAAATAAGAGGAAGGATATAAATTTATAAGTCTAACCTCACTTTTGTAGAATTTTCTAACAGAACCGATACATCAATCAATGTCCAAGAAAAATGAGACTCTTTATTTGATCAGATTTTTCACATAGACTATATATCAACCCAAGCAAATTGTCAAGAGATTGTAAATGGTACAAGAGGACAATCATTAACAAGGGAAATCCGGTGAGGGAAGTTATTATGGTCTACCAATTATGCCAAAAACCTTTATGGGCCTTCGGACAGCTTACCTTTTTGTAGGTCTTGTATATTATTTTTTCTTAATACAAATTTTCTTGTTTCCTAGCAAAAGATTATATATATAATCTTAATATGCCTTCAATATATGATACAAAATATTTCAAAAAATCTTACACATTATTAAGGAAGTGAGGCAAAATTTGTAACATAAACAATTTCACACACAGACTAAGCTGTATTATGCATACTACGGTTAATTCAATACAGATATAGCGGGTACTAAGAAGGTAAGCAAGAGGTTAACAAATAATTCATCCAAGAGAATCCTACCAGGAATACTTGTACATACCTTTACAGACAACTCGTGGACTGTTCTTTTTATCAAAAACCGTTCAAAAGGTGGTGGAGCAAATTTAAAATATGTTAATACAGACCTGCACCAAACAACCAAGCATGAATCAAGCACATAAGCAAGATGGAAGAAAATGTCAATTTAAATTTAAATTTCCTAAAACAACCATTTAGACAACAACCAGTACTTGGCTTTATAAAATGGGTTTGTTTCACCTGATTGGCAACTCAAGAGCTTCACTACTAGATGCACAAAACTCGATTTCACAATGTTTAGAATTCTTTAATTAGTTAGAGAAAATGGGACACTGAAAAGATATGATTGGTGTGATGCATTGCATGATTTTTGTTGTACAATTAGAAAAACCTATCAACCAAGATATCTCACACTTGATAAGCTTCTCACCCTGTTCTTTATCTATTACTACAGCAGGATGCCAGGCCCTTCTCAAAAAATAAGATGAAGGCAGATTAGTGTATAAGTTTTCAAGATAAAAAACAATACTGAAACTTTTAAATTAAATTAATTTTTTTAATAAGAAACTGATCCTTGCAAATTAAAGTAATTAGCAATCAGAAGCAACCATAAATTGTTTATTGAAAGAGTGGCTTCTAGTATGAGCAAAACCTATTAAGTATGCATTCTATTCATCAATTCCTACTTTCTTTTAAACTATTTTTCCTCATCCACAAATTAACGTATGCACAAGTGTTATTTATATAAGGGAACAAAGAATATACAAAAGTGTACCCCAATAAAAAAGGAGCCAAATCAAGCATTCTACAGAAGGCCAAGCAAGCAAGCTCGTGAAGATTCAATCCCCTCCCACTTTGAACATGAAACTGGATAACATCAACAACATTCACATCATCAAAATGCCCTGAATCTTCCATTTGGTCATCTGAATTCAAACCTCAGATCAGGTTACAAGACGAAGCAAAGCCACAGCTTTATCCATAATTTTCCGTGCTATTGGTCGGAAACACCCTATCAAAAGGTATTGTATAATGCGGGATGCAAAGACAACTCTGCCACTGAATTTACCACTTCTTCTTCTGTCAAGTCACGTCCCTGCAGAACCCAATAAATCACATTTCAGTAGAAAACACAACAGTTGTGGCACTCTTCAAAAAAACTTTAATTGCCACCATACAATGAATAATACCAAAAGGATATGATATAAAACCCCATATTTCCAATTCTTTTAAAATTCCCTAGTTAATTTAAGTTTAAAATTTCCTCAGAGTGAAAGCCGGAATTATTATAAACTCGAATTTCTCCTCATTTTTTACTTTCCTATCCGTAACTAAACCTAAGAATGGTCAAGCATACCTTTTTAGCAAGTGAACTAAAACGTGGTAGACACCCAAGCTTGGGAGACCGGGCAAGGAACCTCTCGAG
>CM047910.1:4159108-4179009 GCA_026229545.1 Pistacia atlantica | reverse complement strand
CAATATTATGCTTTGAACCTGAGAAAAAGTAAAGCTCCAGAATCAGTTCAGTTCCTTCAAGCCAATGAACATCTAGCACATACAGTATCTGATGAAGATGTGGCATAACTGCAATATCTTCTTCTCCCCTCTATAATCTTATACATACTAGATTATATAATGGCCACATTTACGTAGTCCAGTTCACATCCAACAGCATTAGACAACAATTGCAAGGAAAAAACCATGGCGAGTTGATGGAGCCTTTCAGTGTTCACAATGCAATGGTGATTGATATCTAACATTTCTATCAGAAGACGTCTTTAGTGCATGGTTGTTTGGTTGCTGAGATAACTTAAAATGGCGAACATGAGATAACTCAAAACTGGAGGAGATGTCAATTCACTGAAGTTCTTTCAGTTACAAAACGACCACCCATTTCTGATTCTGGTAGAGATGCTGTTCTTAAGTTCTTCACTTCAACAGGGACCTGACATTGGTTCAAATCCTGTTATTTTGAGCAAACAAAATGAATCTGTAATCGTTTACAGAAATAAATAAAATATCAATGCAAACTGACCCTTAAATTAGATTTAGGAAGATAAATAAAGAGTGCCAAAATGGTGATTGATAATTAGGGTATTAAATATTAAAAGATGTGCGTTATTCCCGTTAAAATAAGAATAAAGAATGTAATTAAAAAACTAATTAAAAGGGAAAAGAGATGAAATTACCTGTGGTTTGGAGGAAAATCAATATTGAAATTGATAATTTCAGACAATATCAGAAGAAGATGATAATAAACTATTGGTCTTAAGAGAAGAGGACAACCCACTATTTCCTTCTTCAATGCTGTCATCTAATAAAGGTGGTTTGATAGAGACATCAATATGGGGGCAATAATAAAGTTTCAAAGTCTGAAGAGATGGCATGATTGTAATATCTTTATCTCCTCTCTTTGTAATCTCGTAATTCCATTAATCTCGTAATTCCATTCTTTCTAGTTTTTCATATTCAAGAAGAAAAGACATTTCAGTCTGGGAAAAGCAATAAGTAATGTAGATGATGATGTGGCATCACTCTCTATTCCCAAAAACTCATTACTCACTCTTTTCACACTTTTTAATTTCCAAATTAGAAGAATTTCAAGGGATGACAACTTACCCAAATGAGGCATATCCTTACAGTTTATTCCCAGATATCTAACTTTCTCAAATTGGTTAATGACATCATCCAAGTAGGAAAAATAGTGTTGCCATGGTAATTGTTTAGCCTCAATATCTCTAAATTTGGATGTGGTTGCAACTCCTCAAGAAGTTCTTGATTTTGCTCCTCATTCATCCTCCCCTTAAAGTCTACCCACAAACGACACAAGTTTTTCCTATTCTTTAATGCTATTCCCTTAACCTCACCCACATCTCTTAAATTTCCCAACCCTTTTATACCTAATTCTTGAAAGTGATTGAAGGCTTTTAGACATTCAACAAAACATGCTTTGCTATCATAACTACCCTCACTAATGACAAAATCTTTTAATTCTCGTAGGCCAGTTAATTGTCCCAAACTTTTTGGCATGTAATTTATACTATCAGACTCCCAATTAATAAAATGTCTCAAGTTGATTAGTTTTCCAATCCCTTGAGGTAGCTTTTTGATATTATAATAACTTATGAGTAAGGTTTGTAGATTATATAACCCACACAATGTCTTGGGCAACTCTTTTGTTCCTAAATCATTTCCAAAAATGTGAAGGAACCTCAAGTGTATTAATTTTTTTAATTCTACAGGAATTTCTTCAATTGAGCAATTACTCAAACATAATGACCTTAGACATGTAAATTGATCAACTAATTTGGACAAAGTTATCTTAAGGTCAAAACCGTAATTATAATCAACCACAAGGCTACGTAGAAAATGATTTTTAATATAAATAGAGCTAGGAAATGAGGTCCTTCCTTGAAAATGTATCATTGAATGTCTAGCTTTATGATAAGAAGATTCTAATTCAATTTCTCCCGTATCATGAACCTCAATTGTATAACATTCATTTTGGATAAGAAATTGAGCATAATCATGCACTATATCATGCATCTTGCAAGAATATATATAAAAAATGAAACCATTGTGTTTGAAATCTTGAAAGAAAGATAGCATTGCTAAGGTTTCAAAATACTCTTCACCAACTAACTCCATATCCTTATTTGGTTTTGACTTTACATAACCTTTGTTAGAGTCCCACATCGACTAGGCACGCTCAAGCCTATTGAGTTATAAGAGGGGGTAATCCTCCCATTCAACAAGGCCTTATTAGATGAGGAGTCAGACCCACCTCAAATTCTAACATGGTAACAGTCCTGAGTTCATGCCAGCTGAGCGTTGACCTATGGCAGGTGAGGAGTTAAAGCCAAGAACTACCTCTAATAACGTGCATGACCCAACATATGGGCTTGGACCGTGAGGGAGAGTGTTGGAGTCTCACATCAACTAGGCATGCTCAAGCCTATTGGGTTATAAGAGGGGGTAATCCTCCCATTCAACAAGGCCTTATTGGGTGAGGAGTCAAGCCCACCTCAAATTCTAACATTTTACATAACCTTGAGCCATCCATAACCTAATCAATTGTGCTCTATGTATCTCATGACCCTTCGGAAAAATACCACAATATCATAAACATTTTTTCAAACGAGGAGGTAAATAATAATAACTTAATAATAGAGGTCGAAAAACCTCTTGTTCTACCTCTTCTAATTCCCAAATTTCACTCTCTAAGATATTTTTCCACTCGACAAATTTTCTTTTAAAACACAAAAGACTCGCTAAAGTCTTTATTGCAAGTGGCAAACCCTTACACTTTTTACCAATTTCTACCAATTCATTAGATTCTTCATTGCTTTTTCCTGAAAAAGCAATTTTACTAAACAATGACCAACATTTTTCCTCAGATAATGTTCCCAGTGGTATTATTTTGGTGGTTCCTGTGACATTTGCAGCACTCTCTTTACGTGTAGTCGCCAAAATTCTACTTTCTAGAGAACCACACTTAAGGGGGCGCTTTAATTGATCCCAACGTTTGGGATTTTCAGTCCATATGTCATCTAGGACAAGAAGAAACTTCCTTCCGTTGATAAGTTGGCATATGTTCCGCACCACAGTTTCTAACTCATTTAAGTTTGGTGCACTATTTGTAAGAGATTCAAGGATTGCTTTGGCAATCCTAAGCTCATCAAAAGGCTCAGAAACACACACCCATATTTTTTCTTCAAAATGGGTGTTCACCTGATCATCATTAAAAACTAATTGAGCAAGAGTAGTCTTACCAATTCGTCTCATCCCTACTATAGAGATAATGCGGAGGTCTTGTGTATGACTACTTTGAGTAAGCAAAAAATCTATTATTGTATTCTTATCATTGTCTCTTCCAAAAATCTCTGTTAAATAATAATAGAGGTTGTCATAGGCCGTTCTATTTCTTCACTACTCTCAGTGATTGATCTAAAGTGGAACGTCTCTTTCTCAGTAGCAATAATATCTAATTTTCTATCAAGATCTTTTATCTTGACAGCATTATTATGATGTAGAATCAATGGCCTACAGCTGAGATAGTGAAGAATGAAGGAACGTGCCTTTTTTAGAGGCTTAGAAGCATCTTCAACTTTCTTATTTCTTAAAATCTGAAGCTTCGTGGTCCACTCATCCAACACATCATCAATGTCATAAGACACGCCTTTAAGCTTGGCCAACCAAAATCTCAAAGCATTCTCCTTCACTTGTTTGTTCTCAACATCAGTAAGCACAGCTTGAATGGCCACAAAGTTGCTCTGAAGCTTATCAACCTCTTGCTCAGCACCCGCAATCAGCCTTATTCCTTCTTCCACCTGTTGACGACCGATGGAAGCCAGTTGTTCCAAGACAGTGGAAACAAGCGCTTCAGCCATATTTAATGATGGTAAGTGATTAAACAAAGATTGATCAGAAATCAAAATATTTGGTTTGCTTATGTTCTGACGATGCCGTAATATCCATTCAACTTTTATAGTGTATGGAATAGACCAAGGAATAAATCCAAACCAAAGTTTTGCTTTGATACTAGTTAAAGTATCAAGTGTTGTCGAAGCAATTCCTTCATTCTTTTCTTTGAGCATATTTTATTGTAAAACAGGAAGTCTCTTCAATCTACAAGCTATCATAATGATACAAGAATAGTTAAAATAATCCAATTGATTTTTTAAAGATTAAACTTTCAACAAGCTACTCTTGAAGAAAGAAAGAATTTGATGCAAAGTGTAAAAGGCCATCTGAAGTAAAGAATTTGAAAGATATTTGTTGGGAGAAGATGATCTTTACTCAAAGAATAATTCAGTTTCCTTTACACTTTTAGCTTTTCTAAAACTTGAGATGGAAGTAACTTTTGAGTAAAATTTTGAGACTGGTAAAAGATAACAGCGAAAGCTGTGCAAAATTCCTTTTTGTTCCTCTGTTGTGAGACAGGGAAGGGTTTTGGACTTGGTTGTAAAATGCATGATTCTGGTTAGAAATTAATTTAGTGATTATAATCATTAAACTCAGCTCTCGAAATTGATGAATGTTTATGCTAGTTTGTTAATAATTTTGGAATAACACAAGGCCAAGTGTCAAACATTTGTTCTCACAGTCATCTGCTCATTCTCTAACTAGTAACATAGGCTGCTGCTCCCATACGCTTTTGTTTCTTCCTTGTTTGATTTAGTAATTCTATCTTTAAACTTCACATGGTGATGATCTCTTATATAAGCAGCTTGGTATGCAATCAAATATAAATAGAAAAACGATAAAGGAACACTATGATTTGCATGGCTCACCTGTTTGGGCTACGTTCACGGCAACAGAATGACTGAAATTTTCCACTGTGGATCAAAAGAGAATGATACGATCTCTTCCACAATGGTATGAGAAAGGCATGTATTTATGGAGTTAAAATGTCTCTAAACTGATACTAGATGACTTGGATGATAGCACAGGGTTTTTAAGTACTTCCTAATCTCTCACAGCAACTTCTGCCCATTCTTGTTATATCCTGATCAGGCAGCACCTTTAATTTTTGTGGACTTTAGGTGGACATTTGACAGAATTCACTTTAGCAGTGAGCCAAAATTTCACACTCATAGTCAATAATGTTCATCTTTGTGCATCTCAGCTGCTTGGAGGTAAGTAATCTTTGGTTGAATCATGGTATCATCCCTGCTTTTGCTAAGGTCCCCGGAAAGAATTTGAATGATTTTTGTTGGGAGAATATGATCTTTACTCAAAGAATAATTAAGTTTCCTTTACACTTTTAGTTTTACTATAGCTTGAGACAGAAGCAACTTTTGAGTAAAATTTTGAGAACGACAGATTACATGAATCTTAAAAAGTAAAAACTCTACAAAATCTCATGTTTTTTCCTCTATTCTGAGATTGAAAATATATGGATTTGATGGACGATTATATATGAAGCTTGAACATTAATTGAATAATAATTTGTTTTTTTTTTTTTTTACTTAAAATATTGTTTATAAATTCTCCTTATGATTAAAACGGTTAAAATTTGTTGCCAAAATCTTAGTAAAATATACGATTTTGGTTTGAAACTTAGTGATTATATTATAATCATATAAGCATTAACATGACCTCTATCAAGTTTCACCATTGCTTGATGATGATTAATTCATTCATGTAATAGAGAAATAATCAAGAAATATATATTATATATTATATTTGCTTAGTGAACAACATAATTCTATATGAGAGGACTTTAGTATGTTTAGATGGGATTTAGAGTTATGGATCAGACCCAAACATAAACTATTGGGCGACATGAGTATGGCCCAAAAGTAGGCATGAAAATGCCAGCCCCGCCCCACCGATTCCGTTCAGAATTATTTTTAAATTTTTCTTCTCCTCTGCCGAAGATACAACGTTGTAAAATGGGTTTACGAAACCATTATCTGTAGATTGATTTATAATAATTCACGATAAGTTGAATTTAAGTGTTTTTTCATGCTCTTGTATGAATACTAATATAATACAAGACAAGCTTATCAAGTGTCTCTTAGTTGGCTCCAGGGGGGGATATTGAGATATTATTGAACAGTGATATGGAATGTGAGCTTACACGTACCTCAACTATCTCCAGGATTCATTGAACACCATACAAGTCTAAAGGATCAGGTAAACTACGATGTTATTGTGATAAGTGACCTCAAGATTTGAACCTAAGAACTCAAATAAATAAGCAAATCTCTTTGACTGTTAGGTCAATTCCATGGGTTCAATACACACAAAGTTGCTTCTTTGTTTTTGCTCTTAAACTTTCACCACCATATAAGTGGATACATATCTTGCGTATTAAGTTTAAATAATTGAAAGTTCAAAAAAAAAAAAAAAAGGAAGGCATTATGAGAAAGTCATGCATGTTTGGATTTCCTATCGTGAAATCAATATCTTTGAGACGTGATAATTTGCTATCGTGAAATCAACATCTTTGAATTTGTATTCATGAAATTGATATTTATGAACCGTGATAATTGGTTTTCTAATCTGGTTAGATCGTAACTGAGTCGTAGAGTTGTGCTTTTGTTACATGCACAGTTGTTGATTTGGAGATGTGCCAATCTGGTTTGGTTTGATAAGTTTTGCTTCTATTGGTTTTCTTTCTTTTGCTTATCTTCATGCCGTTTTTATATTATTTAATCAAATGGATTGGTCCTTAGTTTTGGCAATCTTTGTTTGTCTAGAGTGTATGACAATTGATAAGTCTTGAAATGTTGCCTTTTCAACTCATTGATTATCTTTTTTAAAATTTCAGATGGATTATATAAATTGGATATTTTCGATAGTTTTGTATATTTTCAATTTCTAAAGTCTTTCTTATATATTTTCAATAGTTTTGTATTTGGCTTTAATTATTATTTTTGAATATTTTCAATGGTTTTGTAAGTTGTTATGTGATCTTGCTAAAGAATCAACCCAAAATAGTGATACCAATGGACCATAAGAAGGCCCAAACAAGAGCCCGAATTAATCAGAAAAAAATAATGAAATAAATGGGTCATAGAAGGCCCAATCAACAAGGCCCCAATTAATCAGAAAAAATAATGAAATAAAGGGGCCACAACAAGGCCCACAATAAAAATTTAAAACAAGATATAAATTTGTAAATCAAATGTTAGCAGATCAGAGGATGAAAATAGTAATACTATGAGATTAGAATATTATATCGTATGTTTGGTTTATTATTATGATATTTTTTAAAATAATATTTTGAAAAAGGTAAAATTAGGTGGGTATTATGATGTAGGATTTAAAAACTAACAAAAATACCCCCTATGTTTTTTTATTTCTAAACACCCCCATAATAAAATATTAAAAATTAACAAAAACACCCCGTCCACCCATTAAATACCAACAACCGACCACCACCACCGGAGGGTGGCCAAAGTCATCGTATCGATGCACGACCGGTTGGATTTGAGTGATCGTAAGCCGATATGGCATTTTCCGGCCAAATCCACCGTGGATCTGGTTGGAAAAGTTTAGATCTACGGCTAAATCTGGCCATTGACAGCCAACTCTAACCGAATTTGGTTGTCAACGATGACTAAAGATATTTCCGGCTAGATCGGCGCACTACTGGTCAGATCCGGATGGTAGTGCGCCATTATACCAGATTCCAGCCAGCTTCTGACTGTGGTGGCCATAATTTGACAAATGTGGGTTGTTGGGGTGTTTTTGTCAATTTCTAAAATATATTTTTTGGGAGTTGTTTAGTTGAATTAACAAATCTAAGGGGTTTAAATAGGACTGAATACAAATCTATGGGGTTTAAAAAGAGTTGAATAATATAGAATAATATTTTTAGAATAAAGAAATAAATGTGTATTTTGGATAAAATAGGGAATAGAGTAATAAAAAATTGCGAACCAAACGGAGGGGGTGTTTGTTTTATTATTTTGAGTAATATTTTTGAAAATGGTGAGTTCAGTTATTATTACAAGGATATAATTGAATTTAAAAATGTGTTTGGTAAAGTTACTTTTAATCCCCTATATTTTTTAATTTAAATAAACACCCCCTATAATAAAAATTTTAAAATTAATAAAAACACCTCTACCCACCCATTAAATGCCGGCGGCGGTGGCCAACTCTACTGGGAATATGTGAGTGGGTGGAAGTGCTTTTCTCAATTTATAAACTTTTATTGTTGTGGGTGTTTAGTTAAATTAATAAATTTAGAGAGTTAAAAAAATCCAAATATTTTGAATTGAATTGAATTCAATCGGATTTTGAGAATAGTGAGATAAGCATTAATTTTGAATAGGATATAATATGAATAGGGAAACAAACCCAGCTATATTTCTAATATAATTCAACTATGATATATTAAAAAAAGATCCTAATCAAATGGGTAATGTAATGAAATCTTCTACAAGCTGGACAAAAATATGCGGAATTCAATTCCAGGGAGGATTATGAATGAAATAGAGATAGTAGTGAGAACAAAATAACAATAAATAAAGAGAAAATAACACGCGTAATTTACCGTGGTTTACTCAATATGGGCTACGTCTAGCTGAGTTAATATTATAGTAATACTTTCTTAGCTTTCTCGTTTACAATGAATAAATTGTCTTATGGTTGCTATCGCACTCATAACAAAAGAAAAATATGTTTATATATTAGGTTTAAAGTGACAAAATCTAGTTTTATAAGGATTCTTATTCTTAAACTCAAACCCAACAAGAAATTAATGAGTTAAAGAAATTTTACAACGGTTATTCATGGAAAAGGCTCAAGCCACCTACGGGCTCAAGGCCATTGCCCCCACGACACCCGCCCGCTCACCAAGAAGCAATTCCCCCGCCCATTGACGAGTCAACGGGACCCCTCAATATGTCTGCATAACCCATTAATACTAAAGTAGTCGATAACTTCAACATAATACACAATTTACTTAATTGTCTGATTTTAATATACAGCTCTTATGTCCTCCTCAAGAAGCTCAACCAAGAATGATTAGTCTTCCAACAAGGAGCCGTTTGGGGACTCATTGCTGGAGCCGTTTTTGGGTTAATTATTGGGTGCACATGTGGGATACTGTACCCTCTTCGTCGATTGAAGTTTCTGCAGCATTCAAGATGTAAACAAAATAAATTATTTATTACAAATGGTTAGTTAATGATTCCCCTTTCCGTACACGTAAGACTAAATATGACAACTTCTTTCCGATAAAAAAAGAGGATAATGCTATGCATATTAACAGATTTTACTAACTAATATATTAACTTAAAATATAGTATGGGTATCATATGCATAATATGGATACTATATGTGATTTTAACAAAAATTTATATGCTGATTAGTAATATCGTTAGTACACAAAATATTATTCTAAAAAAAAGTCAATATCTAAAATCTATAAACTAAGTGCCATACTTCCACCACTGTCTTATAAATTATCATCAAGTGGCGCAACTGGCAGCGCCAAAAGTAAATGCTTACTTACTTGAATATCAAGGTCCTTTCTCTCTCTCTCTCTCTCTCTCTCTCTCTCGCCAGTCAACAAGATTTAGCTCAACGGATGCACTTAGCAACCTCTTCATAGAAATAACCAGACACATCAAATAAGAGTTATGGTTAAGTTGATTATAGATCTTGTATTTTTGGTTTTCATGTCCTGGTTTGCCTATCCTCAGCAAGCCTGCAACCGATTAGACCAACAGTCTCTCTTGTCTCTCAACTTCACCTTACCATCCCCTCCGTTGAATTGGTCTTCTTCCATTAAATGCTGCCTCTGGGAAGGGATCAAATGTAACGCCGATGGTTATGTCACTCATCTGTTTTTACCCTGCAGAGGTCTTAGTGGTAGCATTTCCCCTTCTATAGGGAACCTTACACATCTCTATCATATCAACCTTTCCCACAATCGCCTCTCCGGTCCTCTTCCAAACAGTTACTTTCCATCGTTAACTCGACTTGAAACTCTTGATTTGAGCTATAACTATATTTCTGGTGAATTTCCATCATCACTGTCATCCAATTACATCAAGATTGTAGACTTATCTAGCAATATCTTCCATGGGATGATCCCATCATCCTTCTTCAGGCTAGCTAAACGTTTAAGGACTTTTAATATCAGTAACAATAGTTTCACTGGTGTTGTTCCATCCTCAACCTGGACCGGATCTGTGTGCTCTGTCAGCATCCTGGATTTCTCCTGCAATGAATTCAGTGGCCCGGTTCCTCTTGGACTTGGAAATTGCTCCAAATTAAAGACTTTTCGGGCGGGTTTCAATAGCCTCTCAGGCTCACTTCCTGAAGATATTTTCTCTGCCACATCACTTGAAGAAATCTCATTACCTGTCAATTATCTCTCCGGTTCCATCAGCAATGGCATCGTCAACCTCTCAGGCCTTTTAATTCTTGAACTTTACTCAAACCAATTGATTGGCTTGATCCCCAGAGATATTGGTAAGCTCACCAACTTAAAAATTTTGCTCCTTTATGATAACTACCTTTCTGGTTCTCTTCCCCCATCAATGAAGAATTGTATTAATCTCACCATGTTGAATTTACGGAATAACTCCTTTGAGGGAGAGCTTTCAGCATTTAAGTTCTCAACTCTTCTCCAGCTTCGCAAACTTGATCTCGGTAACAATCATTTTACAGGTAGCTTACAGTTGACTTTTAATTCATGCAAATTTCTGACTGCAATTAGGCTCTCTAGTAACCATCTAGTGGGGCAAATTTCACCGGATATAGTTGCCCTGGAATCTCTCTCTTACCTCTCACTTTCTAGGAACTTTATAACAAATATCACAGGCGCCATCAGGATTTTAAAGGGTTGCCAGAACCTCAGAGTTCTCATCCTCTCTGTGAATTTCATTGAAGAAGCAATCCCAGATGATAACCAAATAACACTCTCACACGGATTTCAAAATCTCCAGGTTCTGGCTTTAGGAGGCTGCCAATTGAGAGGTCAAGTTCCAACCTGGATAGGTAAACTCAGACGGCTACAGGTTTTAGACCTATCAGCGAATCAAATCACTGGTCAAATTCCAGGTTGGTTAGAGAATTTGACGAGTCTGTTCTACATGGACTTGTCACACAACCTTATGTCAGGAAAAATTCCGAAGAAACTTGGCGAAATCCCAATGTTCACATCGAAAGAAGCTAACGATCAAGCTAACAAGATAAATTTAGAGCTTCCCATCTTTGTTATTCCAATGATCAATGCTCTCAATCTGCAGTATAACAAAATCTTGTACCTACCACCAGCCATATACCTGGCAAACAACAGCTTTAGTGACAGTATCCCCATTGAGATTGGTCAGTTGAAGTTTCTTCATGTGCTTGACCTCAGCCATAACAAATTGTCTGGTGAAATTCCGAACCAATTGTCTCAACTCACCAACTTGGAGCAATTGGACCTCTCTGCAAATCAGTTATCTGGAAAAATCCCTGCTTCATTCAGGAGTCTCAATTTCTTGTCTTCATTCAACGTTGCAGATAACAATCTTCAAGGAACAATACCTGCAGGAGGTCAGTTTCATACTTTTCCTAGCACCAGCTTTGAAGGCAATCCAGGATTGTGTGGTTATATTTTGGAGAACTGTTCTATTCAACCAAAAATGAATAGTCCTCCTGAACCAAGGGAATCCTCAAACAATGAGCTCGGTTATGGACTAATTGCTGGAGGAGTTTTCGGATTCATAATTGGTTTTACAATTGGGATACTATACCCCCTTCATAGATTGAAGTTTCTGCAGTATTTTAAGGAATGGCGAATGACATTGAGAGCAAGGAACGATGTAGAACCAACTTGGGATGACATTAATGCTTAGGAACAGTCTTTAACATTTGAGTTTCTCTAACAGCTAAATTGTTACAAAATTTGTTAATCAGCTTGGAATATATATGCTTTGTATCTCCACCTAACTTATCAATTTTCAGAGTCTTAAGCAGCCTACAAAACTGTTAGTGTTTATGATGAATAAACGTTTTCTCTTCATTTACACAAGTTCTTCAAAATGCAATTTCATTGTTCAATTTCTATTTGTTTCAACACCCCTCCGATTTCTAACAAATTATTTGATTTGTTCTTAGGCAAGTGTTCTTTCCAATATATCTTTTAGTTTGAAACATTGACACTTTTGGTTCCAAACATACTTATAGCCAAGTGATTTTGAATGTCAGTTTGAAGAACTAGTCAGAATTTTCCATTTCGATAATAAAAGTACAAAACAATAACACTAAGAACTTTCCCACAAATAATTAATAAACCCCTGAATGATGCTTGAGTCTTATTAAGAACTCCTATTCATTATATATAGGAAATTTTTTCTAATATGTTTGAGGATTGAAAATAGAATTCTTTAAACTCTTAGATTCAACAAAAATAAATTGCAAATCTAACAAGTCGATACATTTTAAGGATTCATATATATATTAGGGATGAAATTACTCCAAGAAATTATAAAATTAAGAGAGAATTCAAGGAATATTTTCATTAAAGATCAGAGTTATTAACAAGATTATTAATTCCTAAATCAAAACAAGGACAAATCACTGACTTCCTAAAACTAGCACTCTTCTAATACAAGAAATCAAACTAAAAAATCTAACCACAACCACCCTCATTAACCCCTTTTTAGCATTTGCTTGAACCAATATGCAGACATCTTCGGATACCTCTTAAGAGTATTGTAGTCGACATAGATGATGCCAAATCGAGAGGTATATCCTGACAACCATTCAAAATTGTCGAGCAACGACCAGGAAAGTATCCGACAGCATTAGCTGCATCATCAATAGCCTTCTTCAGAGATGATATATAGTCTCTGTAGTAATTTACTCTTAGGGTGTCATGTAATACTTTTGGTTATGTCATATTGCCCGGTTGGTCCATACCTATTATCATTCATAATAATCACAATCATCAGCTAAATTCATTGAGATTATATTGATTCGACAATATTGTCTTGCAACTCATACCATTTTCTGAGAGAATCATAGTTGGCTTTCCATTGCGTTCATCTGCAAAATTTGCACCAAAATTAGATAACAAAAACAAATGACTTCTGAAGCAATAAGCGAGAGATGTATCCTGCGAGAGGCTTACAAACGAAACCGACATTCCAATCATTCTGATAACTTGTGATATTGGACTTAGGCCATGGAGGATCCATCATGTAGAAGCCAGTGTTATAATTTGTTTTATACAATTACCAGGAACTTGAATGAAAGGATCCCAAATGCTGGGTCCCCTTCCATCTTTAGAAGCCATGCCTTCAACTTGATATGCAGAAGTGTCAGTTACAAACTGAAATCCTTCTGGAAAAGCTTTCCGGCTTAGTCCTCCTGTGTCGAATCCATCGCCGCAATCACCATTTGATGCATTTGAAACGTAAACAATAGCCAAGAAGGGAAGAACCAAATTGAGGCAAGCTGCATAGAGGACACGACAGTCCAAATTGCATGAGACGGAATACTTTCATCAAGTCTACTGACTATATAAAGAGTACTTTACCAGTCAAACGGGTAATGTAATGAAATCTTCTACAATCTGGGACCAAAATCTGTGGAATCCAATTCCAGGGAGGAATATCAACGAAACATCGATAGCAGCGAGAACAAAATAACAATAAAACAAATCATAGACAATAAATAAATAGAAAACAATACGCGCGATTTACCATGGTTTACCCAATATGAGTTATATCCAGCTGAGTTAATATTATTGTAATACTTTATCACCTCTCTCGTTTACAATGAATTAATTGTCTCATGATTGCTATCAACTCATAACAAGGAAAAAATATGTTTATATATTAAGTTTAAAGTGACAAAACCTAGTTTTACAAGAATTCTTATTTCTAAACCTAAACCCAATAAGGAATTAATGATTTAAAAAAATCCTACAACGGTTATTCATGGAAAAGACTCAAACCACCTATGGGCCCGGGGGCACTACCCCCACGACACTGGCCTGCTCATCGAGGAGCAAGGCCCTTGCCCACTGACTGGTTTGAAGAATTTCAAGGGATGACAACTTACCCAAAGGAGGCAGATGCTTACAGTCTATACATTTTCAAAGAAATAACTTTCTAAAATTGGTAAATGACGGCTTCGTTTGGTTCACAATTGGGTATTTTTGGGAAAAGTTTTCTGAAAAAAGTTAAAAAAAAGTTGAATTGGGCGGGTATTACGATGTAGGATTTATAAATTAATAAAATACCCTCTATATTTATTTATTTACAAAACACACCCTATAATAAAATCTTAAAAGTTAACAAAAAAACCCCCAACCCAATGTCAAATACGGACAGCCGGCCACCACCGCCGGAGGGTGGCCGGGTTCACCGTATTAGGCGCATGACCAGGCTGGATCTTGCCAGGTCGTCTGAGATATGGCAGCCTTTATTAGCCAAGGCCAAATCTGCCAGTATTTTCTCGTCAAGCAGCTGACCATTTGTGAGCCATCCTAATAGATTCTGGCCATTTTCCGGCAGTGGTGGCCGGAATCTGGTAAATATGAATTACTAGGGTGTTTTTATAATTTTTAAAAAAATATTTAGGGGTATTTAATTAAATTATAAAATTTAAGGGGTTTAAAAAAAGTTGAATAATATTGGGAGTAGTATTCTCAAAAAATCAAAGTTTTTGGGTATTTTACTGTTTAACTTTTTTGGGAATACTAAAAGTAGTATTCCCAATTGGCAACCAAACGCAGCCGACATCATCCAATTAGGGAAAATAGTGTTGCCAATATAATTTCGTAGTACTAATATCTCTACATTTGGATGTGGTTGCAACTCTTCAAGAAGTTCTTGATTTTGCTCCTCATTCATCCTCCCCTCAAAGTCTACATACAAATCACGCAAGTTTTTCTTATTGTTTAATTCTATTCCCTTAACCTCATCCACCTCTTGCAAATTTCCAAACCCTTTTATACCTAATTCTCGAAGGTGATTGAAGGCTTTTAGACATTCAACAGAACATGCTTTGCTACCATAACTGCCCTCACTTATAACAAAATATTCTAATGGTCGTAGACTAGTTAATTGCTCCAAACTTTTTGGCATGTAACTTATATGAGTCCCCCAGTTAACAAAATATCTCAAGTTGATTAAGTTTCCAATCCCTTGAGGTAGTTTTTTGATATTTCTACAGAATCTTATGTCTAAGGTTTGTAGATTATATAACTCACACAATGTCTCTGACAATTCTTTTATGCCTCTATTGCTTGACAAATCAAGGTACCTCAAGTGTATTAATTTTTTTATTTCTATAGGAATTTCTTTGATTGGGCACCTTTTCAAACAAAATGACCTTAAACATGTCAACTGATGAATTAATTTTGACAAGACTATCTTAGGGTCATTAACATAATTAACATCAACCACAAGGCTACGTAGAAAAGTATTTCTAGTATAATTAGAGCTAAGAAATGAGGTCTCTCCTTGAATCTTTATCATTAAATGTCTAACTTTATGATAAGAAGGTTCTAATTCAACTTCTCCTGTATAACATTCATTTTGGATAAGAAGTTGAGCAAAATCATGCATATATCATGCTTCTTGCAAGAAGATATATTAATATCAAGATCATATTGTTTAAAATCTTGAAAGAAAGAATGCATTGCTAAGGTTTCAAAATACTCTTCACCAACTAACTCCATGTCCTTATTTGGTTTTGACTTTACATAACCCTAAGCCATCCATAACCTAATCAATTTCTCTCTCTCCATCTCATAATCTTTAGGAAAAATAGCACAATATGAGAAACATTTTTTCAAAGTCGGGGATAAATCATAGTAACTTAATAGTAGAGGTCGAAAAACTTCTTGTTCTACCTCTTCTAATTCCCAAATTTCACTCTCTAAGATATTTTTCCACTCGACATATTTTTTTTTAAAACACAAAAGACTCGCGAAAGTCTTTACTGCGAGTGGCAAACCCTTACACTTTTGAACAATTTCCCTACCAATTTCTACCAAGTCATTAGATTCTTCATTGCTTTTTCCTGAAAGCACAATTTTACTAAACAATGACCAACATATTTCCTCAGATAATGTCCCTAGTGGTATTATTTTGGTGGTTCCTATAGCATTTGTAGCGTTCTCCTTACAAGTGGTCACCAAAATTCTACTTTCTAGAGATCCACACTTAAGAGAGCGCTTTAATTGATCCCAATGTGTGGGATTTTCAGTTCATATGTCATCTAGGACAAGAAGAAACTTCCTTCCATCAATATGTTGACGTATGTTTCGCACCACAGTTTCTAACTCATTTAAGTTTGATGCATTATTTGTAAGAGATTCAAGGATTGCTTTGGCAACCCTAAGCTCATCAAAAGGCTCAGAAACACACACCCATATTTTTTTTTCAAAATAGGTGTTCACTTGATCATTGTTAAAAACTAATCGAGCAAGAGTAGTCTTACCAATTCCTCCCATCCCTACTATAGAGATAATGCGGAGGTCTTGTGTATGACTACTCTGAGTAAGCAAAAAATCTATTATTGTTTTCTTATCATTGTCTCTTCCAAAAGTCTCTATTAAATCAATAACAAAGGTTGTCATTGGCCATTCTATTTCTTTGTTACTGTCTGTGATTGATCTAAAGTGGAACAACTCTTTTTCCTCAGCAATAATATCTAGTTGTCTATGAAGATCTTTTATCTTGACGCCAATGTCATAACGCCTAAACAATGGCCTACAACCGAGATAGTGAGGAATGAAGAAATGTACCTTTTTCATAGGATTAAATGCATCTTTAGCTTTCTTAATCTTCAATATCTGAAGCTTGGTGTTCTACTCATCCAACACATCGTCAATGTCATAAGACACGTCCCTAAGCTTGGCCAACCAATCTCCCACAGTGTTCTCCTTCAGCTGTCGGTTCTCAGCATTAGTAAGCACAGCTTGAATGGCCACAAGGTTGCTCTGAAGCTTCTTAACCTCTTGCTTAGCACCCGCAATTAGTCTTATTCCTTCTTCTGGCTGTTGATGACTGATGGAAGCTAGTTGTTCCAAGATAGTGGAAACAAGCGCTTCAGCCATATTGAATGATGGTAAGTGATTAAACAAAGATTGATCAGAAATCGAAATATTTGGTTTGCTTATGTTCTGACGATGCTGTAACATCCATTCAACTTTTATAGTGCATGGAAAAGACCAAGGAATAAATCCAAACCAAAGTTTTGCTTTGATACTAGTTAAAGTATCAAGTTTTATCCAAGCAATTCCTTCATTCTTTTCATTGAGCACATTTTATTGTAAAAATAGGAAGTCTCTTCAATCTACAAGCTATCATAATGATACAAGAATAGTTAAAATAGTCCAATTGATTTTTTAAAGATTAAACTTTCAACAAGCTACTCTTGAAGAAAGAAAGAATTTGATGCAAAGTGTAGAAGGTCATTTGAAGACAGAAGTAACTTTTGAGAATAACGGATTATGTGAATCTTAAAAAGCAAAAACTCTACAAAATCTCATGTTTTTTCCTCCATTCCTAAGATTGAAAATATATAATTTTGATGGATGATTATATTTAAAGCTTGAAGTTTAGTTGAATAATAATAATTTTTTTTTACTTAAAATAATTCTTATAAATTCTCCTTATGGTTAAAACAGTTAAAATTTGTTGCCAAGATCTTAGTAAAATATACAATTTTGGTTTGAAACTTAGTGATTATATTATAATCATATAAGCATTAACATGACCTCTATCAAGTTTCACCATTGCTTGATGATGATTAATTCATTCATGCAATAGAGAAAAAAAATAAAAATAAAGATATATATATTTGCTTAACAAACAACATAATTCCATGTGAGAGGACTTTAGTACATTTACATGGCCTTTAGACTTTAGAGATATGGATCAGGCCCAAACACAAACTATTCGGCCGAAGGCGGTTGAGCATGGCCCAAAAGATGCCCAAAAAGAAACATCACTTCTTGTTCAATTAGCCTCCGTTTTCATCATAAAATTACATCTACTTTCTTGAATTTATTGTTGTGGTGAGTGGTTACAGGCTTACAGCCAATAATTTCTGAAATTTCTTGAACAAAAACAAAAATTTCATCTTTGTAGCTCAAAAAATTACCTGAAAAATGGTAATCTTATATACTTTATTCATGCTAATTCTGGGGACCCCAGTTATCTCGATCAAGTAATATTTGGATTGAGTATAAATGGCAAGGTCCCATATATTTCTTTGGTCGAGATCACGATAAGATATGTAGCCAATTAAATATCGGGGTTCGAGTTTGACGTGCATTAGTTTAGGTTATAGCTAAACCTGAATGAACCGAACTCGATTTGGACTTATGACATTTCTAGCAAATTCAATTGAATTTATGCCTTTACTTTCCGGAAATTATGACACTTTTTTGTATAAACTTGGAGTGGTTTTGAATATACATTACATACTATATTAATTAATCTACAATTGAGGTATATACAATTATATATCTTTGTGTGTGTTTGTATCTGTCTCTTTGTGTGTGCATGTACGTCAACTTAACAAGAAAGAAATGAGCGAAAATAAAACATAAACTAAACAAAGTTAAATTAAATAATATAACAATGACATTGTCAAAGCCCCGTTGATTTGTAATAATTAATTTATTATAAAGTATGTATAATATTATTTCAATAATATTGTTAGAATACACACGCTTATAACGTGAAATACAAAATTTGTGACATGAAACGAAACGTCATCCTAAACGCTAACTTAAATATATCACAATTCATGTTATAAATATATATGATTAGTGAGGCTTGTACTAACAAGAACCTTCTTTTATAAGTTTACCATTCTTGAAGGTGTTTAGAAAATTTAAGTCAATTAACCGAGTTTATGTTTTATTTTTAATATTTTAAGCATAAAAATTAAAAAGACAATTCAACCCTTCAAGCCCTAACATATATTACACGTCGTCTGGAATTTGGTCCTTATTTGATGCATTTCAGAAACTGTAGGCTGCGTGACAAATTTTTCTCATTTTGGAATGGGCTTTTAATAGTTAAAGAGTAGATTTTTAGGGGTATATAGTAGTTTATTAAAATATTGGGAGTAAAAAAGAACCCCTTTCTAACATGAAGATTAAAAAACCCCAAAGTTTTAAAACTTGAACAAAAAGCCCCAACTAAGCCGAGCCGCCGACTCCCGCCACCATTTATAAGCGGCACACTCTCAAAATGTATATATACGCTATGACTTACTGCAAAACCCTAAACCCTGTGCTAGAGACTGCAAAAGGAGAAGTGAACAACAGCGGGAAGACCCAGTTCATAAAACAAAGAATCGATCTTTTAACCAAAACTTTGTCAGTTTTAAATTTTCTGCGTTTCAACCAGTGTTTGTTTCCCGGGAACATAACAGAAAATTTCCGGGAGAGTTTACAGTTTCTCCTACAAAGACCAGTGCTGAAAATTCTTTATGGGAATTCTTTGTTGGTCCAAAGGGTACGGTTTGTTCAGGGAAAAATCAAATTTTAACTAGAAAGTTGTTTTTTTTTATTTTTAAAATTTTCGCTGAAGTTTTCTCCTACGGAAATAAAAAGTTGTGTGTTTTTTTTTTTTTTTGAAACTTCAAAACACGTTTTCTTGTTGGGTATTTATGAAATTTGAATTCCAGTTAATTCAGTTTCAGAACTTTTTAGCTCTTCTTTTTTATCTTTAAGTTCATGCTACTGATTATTTGTAATATTATTTGGTGATATGCAGGTTTTGCTGGATAAAAAGACTTGCATTTGAAGTTGTATATCATTTTTGTTAGCAATCCAAAGTTCAATATACACAATTTTGACTTATAGGTTTGTGAATACATATACTTTGAGTTTAAAATGGCAATTGATGGGAGTTTCAGTCTTGAATCCGCGCTCGAGAGGTTCC
>CM047910.1:4133690-4159008 GCA_026229545.1 Pistacia atlantica | reverse complement strand
GGAACCTCTCGAGCGCGGATTCAAGACTGAAACTCCCATCAATTGCCATTTAAAACTCAAAGTATATGTATTCACAAACCTATAAGTCAAAATTGTGTATATTGAACTTTGGATTGCTAACAAAATTGATATACAACTTCAAATGCAAGTCTTTTTATCCAGCAAAACCTGCATATCACCAAATAATATTACAAAAAAATCAGTAGCATTAACTTAAAGATACAAAAGAAGAGCTCAAAAGTTCTGAACAGAAATTCAAATTTCATAAATACCCAAAAAGAAAACGTGTTTTGAAGTTTCAAAAAAAAAAAGAACACAACTTTTTATTTCCGAAGGAGAAAACTTCAGTGAAAATTTTAAAATTTAAAAAAAAAAAAAAAAAAAACCACACGCACACAACTTTCTAGTTAGAATTTGATTTTTCCTTGAACAAACCGTACCCTTTGGACCAACAAAGAATTCCCATAAAGAATTTTCAGCAACTGGTCTTTGTAGGAGAAACTGTAAACTCTCCCGGAAATTTTCTGTTATGTTCCCGGGAAACAAACAGAGGTTGAAACGCAGAAAAATTAAAACTGACAAAGTTTTGCTTAAAAGATCGATTCTTTGTTTTATGAACTCGGTCCTCCCACTGTTGTTCACTTCTCCTTTTGCAGTCTCTAGCACAGGGTTTAGGGTTTGCAGTAAGTCATAGCATATATATACATTTTGAGAGTGTGCCGCTTATAAGAGGTGGCGGGAGTCGGCGGCTCGGCTTAGTTGGGGCTTGTTGTTCAAGTTTTAAAACTTTGGGGTTTTTTTAATCATCATGTTAGAAAAGTTTTTTCACTCCAATATTTTTAATAAATGACTATATACCCCTAAAAATCTACTCTTTAACCATTAAAAGCCATTTTAAAATGAGAAACATTGGTCACCCAACCTACAGTTTCTGAAATGCATCAAATAAGGACCAAATTCCGGACGACTTGAATTGTCTTTTTAATTTTTATGCTTAAAATATTAAAAATAAAACATAAACTCAGTTAATTGACTTAAATTTTCTAAACACCTTCAAGAAGGGTAAGGTTCTTGTGATAGTACAAGCCTCACGAATCATATATATTTATAACATGAATTATGATATATTTAAGCTGGTGTTTAGGGTTTAGAGTTTAGAATGACGTTTCGTTTCATAAGTGTGCGTATTCTAACAATATTATTGAAATAATACTATATATACTTCATTATAAATTAATTATTACAAATCAATGGGGATGTCATTGTTATATTATTTAATTTAATTTTGTTTAGTTTATGTTTTTATTTTCGCTAATTCCTTTCTTGTTAAGTTAATGTACATGCACATACAAAGAGATATACCTCAATTGTAGATTAATTAATATAGTATGTATATTTAAAACCACTCCAAGTTTATACAAAAAAAGTGTTGTAATTTCCGGAAAGTAAAGGCATAAATTCAATTGAATTAACTAGAAATGTCATAAGTCCAAGTCGAGTTCGGTTCATTCAGGTTTAGCTGTAACCTAAACTAATGAATGTCAAACTCAAACCTCCATGTTTGCTTGGCTATATATCTTATCCTGATCTCAACCAAAGAAATATATGGGACCTTGCCATTTATACTCAATCCAAATATTACCTGATCGAGATAACTAGGGTCCCCATAATTAGCATGAATAAAGTATATAAGATTACCATTTTTCAGGTAATTTTCTGAGCTACAAAGATGAAATTTTTGTTTTTGTTCAAGAAATTTCAGAAATTATTGGCTGTAAGCCTGTAACCACTCACCACAACAATAAATTCAAGAAAATATATGTAATTTTATGATGAGAACAGAGGCTAATTGAACAAGAAATGATGTTTCTTTTTGTGCATCTTTTGGGCCATGCTCAACCGCCTTCGGCCGAATAGTTTGTGTTTGGGCCTGATCCATATCTCCAAAGTCTAAAAGGCCATGTAAATGTACTAAAGTCCTCTCACATGGAATTATGTTGTTTGTTAAGCAAATATATATGGGTGTGTTTAGTTTAGTATTTTGAATAGGATTTTGAGGATAGCATTGGATAGTTGGATAGGGTTATGATTACGAGAATATGATTTTCAGAATATGTGTTTGGTAGAGTATTTTGACCTTGATATTTGTGTTAAATATTTGATTAATATATTTGTTTATAAATGATTTATTAATATAATATTTTATTGCATTTTGTTAAAATAATGTATTATTATATATATATAACTTATCACCTCACATTTTAATAATACTAAATATTTTATTGGTAACTTACCCGTATATATTAAAAAACAAAAACTCATATTAATTTCAAGTAGTAATCCAACTGTTTAAAAACATCACATTAATACATATATGACAAAAATACTAATTATCAACCCTTACAATCATTATTACACGTATACTCCATTAACAACTATGACATGGTCCACTGTGCTACCCACTTGGCATTCTGTTATGTTATCCCGCATACATCATGTTGTCTATAATACCTTGTTGCGGTTGACTCGATCCTTCTCCATTTCGGCCATATTCTGCCCCGTTTTGATGGTCACAATATGCTTGCTCATTACCCGTACTATTATTGGTTTGTTCGAAGATACGGTCGTCCATATTGTACATTCTTATAAAATTATGAAGTACACAACATGCCATGACAATCTTCCCTTGTTTGTCCAACGGATAATTGTTCATTCCATTTAGAATACGGAACCGTTTTTTCAAAACACCAAAGGTCATCTCGATAACATTGCGGAGTGAAGCATGTCTGTAATTAAACAACTCTTGTGGCCCCTTTCGGTTACGGTGGTGATCAGAAATATGGTAAGCCACTTGTCTATGAGGGGCGAGGAACCCATCCCTATTTGCATAACCCGCATCAACCAAATAGTATTTCCCTGTAATAATATCAGACATTTTATTTGAATTACAGGGCCTCAACAGTGGATGTAATACGCTATAATACGTCAAGAAAATACTTATACCTGGTGGAGGATATGGGAATCCAGAATTAGGATCATCAATAATTGAATTTAAAACTCTTGAATCATGCGCTGATCCTTCCCATCCAGTAACGACATAAGTGAACATCATGTTAAAGTCGCATATAGCCATTATATTCTGTGACATCGATCCTTTGCGATTCCGGTACCTAATGGCAAATTCACGTGGAACCGAAGCGTATACATGTGTGCCATCTATGGCTCCAATACAGTCCTATCATGAAAATGAGTCATTTCACTAATATTAACCTACTAAACAAATTAATAACACAATGAACTTAACTATCTACTAATACCAAACATAATGAACCAAGACCTTAAAGAAAGGGTAATATTTTCTCTTGGTGATATTTCCCATGGAACATCATTGAAGTCGGGTGGTCCGATAAACTCGTCTTCAACTCACATATAGCATCGCAAACCGCGTAACATGTCTAGAGATCGCCTCACCCGAATGTTGGAAATCCTCCATCATCGCTCGATTGTCTCATTTTTTTCCAACGATTGTTAGAAATATCATAACTTGTTCTTCTAAACTCGTCCTCCTGGTTGGTTGCAATTTGCCTTGATCGGACAAAAATTCACATAACAATGTAAAACAGTCTCTGTCCATGCGGCACTTGTCATAGATCCCTGCAGATGATCGCTGAGTACTTTCAACATGTACCGATGACCGCTTAATACGATGTATGTCGTGGTTGAGGTCGACTTGCTTCTAACGCGGCAACACCGCATAGTGCAATGGCTATATCTCGCATTTATTTCTTCGTCCCTCTCATCGTAGCACGTTGTCTTCTTCCCTGACGGCTAGACAATGCCATTTAAACCTACACATTTGCAAAACATTTATCAACAATTAGCAGTTGTTGTACTACTTTGAAAAATATAACAGTCAATATTTAATTGTAATGACAATCTAAAACAGTGTTTACACATTACAATATCACATAAATAAGTTCATACAGTAGCGTTATAAATTGTAATTGTAATGACAACTGCCCACTGACGCATACAAAATTGTTGCCAAACAATTATGAAATATAGTGTCATCTACGAATTATTTGAAAAAGTTTTGTGAATCCAGTTAGCCTTTTCGTCCAGTGGGAGTTTCACAAATATCTCCCGCCACCCTGGATTTTCATATAAGTACGTGACAGCCGGCAGATAAAACTGTGTCGGTACTTGCATGGCCGTCATGATGTCAATACAATTGCTCATGGAGAAAGGATCAGATGGAGCACTGGTGTTCGCTTCTTCCCTCTCATCTCTACTACGATCGGAAGCCCTGGATCCCATTGTCTGCTTTTCCACAAGCTCATCCGTCAAGCTAAAAATGGCATCCGCAATTGTATGTCCGGGCCCCCTTCTATGCCTCCGATTTCTCGCTCCTCCATGACCAGATGTGTTTGGCCATTTTTCCCCTGTCAAACGATTAGGATCAGGTTCAAAGTCGCTATCATCCATAGGAACCGAGCCGGGATTGGAATAACTGGAGGGCTCCACCTGTTGAAATGTAGATGTGTACGCATATCTTCCCGTGGCAGTTTGCTTCTCAAATATTATTTCATAAAGTTCCTTGTGGGGAAGTCCCTTGTGGTAAAATTGTTGCGCCAGTGGGTTTTGCTGATAAGTTAAACGAATAATATATTAATATTTAGCAGTCCGAAAAAATGCGTATATTTACAATGACGTTGAATAATAATAGTTAAAAAATATGATAATTTACCTTGACATATTCTTGCCAAACCTCAACAGGACACGTTGGACTTTGTGACTCCTGATCCCACCCGAATCCTGTGTGTTGCAGCAATTTCCGCCATGCTTGATAAAGTTTTCCCAGGCGAAAGAACTTAGAGGCTAATTGCGTCACGTTGAGTCTCCTGCCAGCCAATGATGATATGTCGTCCAACATTTCTTGGTAATCATGCTTTTTATTACAAGACCATGTGAAGTTTTGGCCCGCCCTCGATAACAGACCGAGAAATCGCAGGGTCATCTCAGCAGACCAAGCCATAGAATCACCCATCTAAGGACAGTACGGTGAGGGACAACCAACATTGGGGCACCATACGAATCACCAAGCACATTACACAATATAATACTCACATGTTAACGTAATCAACTAAACACATATAAAAGTATACCTCGTTCGATCCGACACTGCTTGAAGACGTCAATGCAGGGGAAGATACGTGATTAATCGTCCGACCAACAGGTGTATGACGAACTCCAACTCGAAAAACGTCGAAACTTTCGCCTCTGTTGCAAGTAATAATCAATCCTGCGACGTCGAGATAAATTATGCTGACATCTATGCATATGAGCGTAATTTCTAGGTACGATTAAAGAACGATGTCAAATCTATAGAACAAATAAATCAATTAGTGAAACCGGAATAAAATATTTGAGTTAACCAAATACAAAACGCATTATTAAAGTCCAAATTAAAAGGATTAATGAAAAGAAAAAAACAAGACTAATACAAATTATTTCCAAAAAAAATTGAAAAAAATAATGGCTCTGTCTTGAAAACAAATAGGTAACGGAAACTTACAAACTTGATTTGGATACGTCGTGGGTCTCTTTCCCTTCTCTCGAGCGGATAAACATCCAAATACAATTAAATGGATCCGTGTGTACACGAGATTAAAAAGTCACAAACAAAAACAAAAAACCCAATTAAAACAATTCATAGCCAATTGCCGAATAAAATAAAAACCCAATTAAAGCAATTATATGCCAATTGCCTAATAAAATAAAAACTGAATTAAAACAAAAACCCAAATAAAACAATAATTGCCGAAAAAAACCCAATTAAAACAATAAAGCCGAAAAAACCCAATTGCTTTTACGATATAAGGTGGGTTTGTTTTATTAGTGGACACATTTTCCACAAAACAAAGAATGTCTTTTGAAGAAAAAAAATCAGTGTCAAAATGTAACTATGGTGACGGTGGGTGTCTTTATGGAGATATGAGGTGGGTTTGATGGAGATTGGGGTGTGGGTTTGATCCAGATCGTGGTGGCTCGGGGTGGGTGCGTGGTGGCTCGGGGTGGGTGCGTGGTGGCTCGGGTGGGCTGGGTTGGGGTAGAGCTCGGGTCGTGGGGGCTCGGGTGGGGTGGGTGGGTGGGGTAGAGCTCAGGTCGTGGTGGCTCGGGTGGGCTTGTGTAAGGTAGATTGGGTGCGTGGTGGCTCGAGGTGGGTGCGTGGTGGCTCGGGTGGGCTGCGTTGGGGTAGAGCTCGGGTCGTGGTGGCTCGGGTGGGCTTGTGTGGGGTAGATCGGGTGCGTGGTGGCTCGGGGTGGGGTGCGTGGTGGCTCGGGTGAGCTGGGTTGGGGGTAGAGCTCGGGTCGTGGGGGCTCAGGTGGGCTTGTGTGGGGTAGATCGGGTGCGTGGTGGCTCGCGGTGGGTGCGTGGTGGCTCGGGTGGGCTGGGTTGGGGTAGAGCTCGGGTCGTGGTGGTGCGTGGGGGCTCGGGGTGGGCTGGTTTCCGGGTTGACGGTGGGTTCACGTTGGGTTAGAATGTGGGTTTGTGACAGAGGGCATTGGAGGTTCACGGTGCTGGTACTGGAAACTAGAAAGGGAGATGGTGGTAATGCAAACTGGGAAGTGAAGCACCGAACTTGGTAATGGATTATCAGAAACTGAAATGGTGGTGATGGATATTGAGAAAGTGAAGCAGCGGTTATGTGAATTGAGAAGAAGCAGAAGTGGTAGTGAGGATGCAGTGATACTGAGAAAGTGAAATGGTCAAACAGTGAGGATGCAGTGAAAAAAAAAAGAAAAACAAACTGTAACGGTCAGAATGTCAGGATAGTTGTAGGATTCTATTATCAGGGTAGAATTCTATAAATAATAAAACAAACAACATTTCAAAAATCCGGTCTAAAATACAGATAAAAATAGTTAGCCAAACATGCAGAATATCTTTATTTTTATTTTTTTCTCTATTGCATGAATGAATTAATCATCATCAAGCAATGGTGAAACTTGATAGAGGTCATGTTAATGCTTATATGATTATAATATAATCACTAAGTTTCAAACCAAAATTGTATATTTTACTAAGATCTTGGCAACAAATTTTAACTGTTTTAACCATAAGGAGAATTTATAAGAATTATTTTAAGTAAAAAAAAATTATTATTATTCAACTAAACTTCAAGCTTTAAATATAATCGTCCATCAAAATCATATATTTTCAATCTCAGGAATGGAGGAAAAAACATGAGATTTTATAGAGTTTTTGCTTTTTAAGATTCACATAATCCGTTATTCTCAAAAGTTACTTCTGTCTCAAGTTATAGTAAAGCTAAAAGTGTAAAGGAAACTGATTTATTCTTTGAGTAAAGATCATCTTCTCCCAACAAATATCATTCAAATTCTTTACTTCAAATGACCTTCTACACTTTGCATCAAATTCTTTCTTTCTTCAAGAGTAGCTTGTTGAAAGTTTAATCTTTAAAAAATCAATTGGACTATTTTAACTATTCTTGTATCATTATGATAGCTTGTAGATTGAAGAGACTTCCTATTTTTACAATAAAATATGCTCAAAGAAAAGAATGAAGGAATTGCTTGGATAAAACTTGATACTTTAACTAGTATCAAAGCAAAACTTTGGTTTGGATTTATTCCTTGGTCTTTTCCATGCACTATAAAAGTTGAATGGATGTTACAGCATCGTCCGAACATAAGCAAACCAAATATTTCGATTTCTGATCAATCTTTGTTTAATCACTTACCATTATTCAATATGGCTGAAGCGCTTGTTTCCACTATCTTGGAACAACTAGCTTCCATCAGTCGTCAACAGGCAGAAGAAGGAATAAGACTAATTGCGGGTGCTAAGCAAGAGGTTAAGAAGCTTCAGAGCAACCTTGTGGCCATTCAAGTTGTGGCTTGATGCGATGAACCAAGCACTGAAGGAGAACACTGTGGGAGATTGGTTGGCCAAGCTTAGGGACGTGTCTTATGACATTGACGATGTGTTGGATAAGTAGAACACCAAGCTTCAGATATTGAAGATTAAGAAAGCTGAAGATGCATTTAATCCTATGAAAAAGGTACATTTCTTCATTCCTCACTATCTCGGTTGTAGGCCATTGTTTAGGCGTTATGACATCGGCGTCAAGATAAAAGATCTTCGTAGACAACTAGATATTATTGCTGAGGAAAAAGAGTTGTTCCACTTTAGATCAATCACAGACAGTAACAAAGAAATAGAATGGCCAATGACAACCTCTGTTATTGATTTAACAGAGACTTTTGGAAGAGACAATGATAAGAAAACAATAATAGATTTTTTGCTTACTCAGAGTAGTCATACACAAGACCTCCGCATTATCTCTATAGTAGGGATGGGAGGAATTGGTAAGACTACTCTTGCTCGATTAGTTTTTAACAATGATCAAGTGAACACCTATTTTGAAAAAAAAATATGGGTGTGTGTTTCTGAGCCTTTTGATGAGCTTAGGGTTGCCAAAGCAATCCTTGAATCTCTTACAAATAATGCATCAAACTTAAATGAGTTAGAAACTGTGGTGCGAAACATACGTCAACATATTGATGGAAGGAAGTTTCTTCTTGTCCTAGATGACATATGGACTGAAAATCCCACACACTGTGATCAATTAAAGCGCTCTCTTAAGTGTGGATCTCTAGAAAGTAGAATTTTGGTGACCACTTGTAAGGAGAACGCTACAAATGCTATAGGAACCACCAAAATAATACCACTAGGGACATTATCTGAGGAAATATGTTGGTCATTGTTTAGTAAAATTGTGCTTTCAGGAAAAAGCAATGAAGAATCTAATGCCTTGGTAGAAATTGGTAGGGAAATTGTTCAAAAGTGTAAGGGTTTGCCACTCGTAGTAAAGACTTTCGCGAGTCTTTTGTGTTTTAAAAGAAAATATGTCGAGTGGAAAAATATCTTAGAGAGTGAAATTTGGGAATTAGAAGAGGTAGAACAAGAAGTTTTTCGACCTCTACTATTAAGTTACTATGATTTATCCCCGACTTTGAAAAAATGTTTCTCATATTGTGCTATTTTTCCTAAAGATTATGAGATGGAGAGAGAGAAATTGATTAGGTTATGGATGGCTTAGGGTTATGTAAAGTCAAAACCAAATAAGGACATGGAGTTAGTTGGTGAAGAGTATTTTGAAACCTTAGCAATGCATTCTTTCTTTCAAGATTTTAAACAATATGATCTTGATATTAATATAACTTCTTGCAAGAAGCATGATATAGTGCATGATTTTGCTCAACTTCTTACCCAAAATGAATGTTATACAGGAGAAGTTGAATTATAACCTTCTTATCATAAAGTTAGACATTTAATGATAAAGATTCAAGGAGAGACCTCATTTCCTAGCTCTAATTATACTAGAAATACTTTTCTACGTAGCCTTGTGGTTGATGTTAATTACGTTAATGACCCTAAGATAGTCTTGTCAAAATTAATTCATCAGTTGACATGTTTAAGGTCATTTTGTTTGAAAAGGTGCCCAATCAAAGAAATTCCTATAGAAATAAAAAAATTAATACACTTGAGGTACCTTGATTTGTCAAGCAATAGAGGCATAAAAGAATTGTCAGAGACATTGTGTGAGTTATATAATCTACAAACCTTAGACATAAGATTATGTAGAAATATCAAAAAACTACCTCAAGGGATTGGAAACTTAATCAACTTGAGATATTTTGTTAATTGGGGGACTCATATAAGTTACATGCCAAAACGTTTGGAGCGATTAACTAGTCTACGAACATTAGAATATTTTGTTAAAAGTGAGGGCAGTTATGGTAGCAAAGCATGTTCTGTTGAATGTCTAAAAGCCTTCAATCACCTTCGAGAATTAGGTATAAAAGGGTTTGGAAATTTGCAAGAGGTGGATGAGGTTAAGGGAATAGAATTAAACAATAAGAAAAACTTGCGTGATTTGTATGTAGACTTTGAGGGGAGGATGAATGAGGAGCAAAATCAAGAACTTCTTGAAGAGTTGCAACCACATCCAAATGTAGAGATATTAGTACTAAGAAATTATAGTGGCAACACTATTTTCCCTAATTGGATGATGTCATTTACCAATTTTAGAAAGTTATTTCTTTGAAAATGCATAAACTGTAAGCATCTGCCTCCTTTGGGTAAGTTGTCATCCCTTGAAATTCTTCAAACCAGTCAACGGGCAAGGGCCTTGCTCCTCGATGAGCAGGCGGGTGTCGTGGGGGTAGTGCCCCCGGGCCCATAGGTGGTTTGAGTCTTTTCCATGAATAACCGTTGTAGGATTTTTTTAAATCATTAATTCCTTATTGGGTTTAGGTTTAGAAATAAGAATTCTTGTAAAACTAGGTTTTGTCACTTTAAACTTAATATATAAACATATTTTTTCCTTGTTATGAGTTGATAGCAATCATGAGACAATTAATTCATTGTAAACGAGAGAGGTGATAAAGTATTGCAATAATATTAACTCAGCTGGATATAACTCATATTGGGTAAACCATGGTAAATCGCGCGTATTATTTTCTATTTATTTATTGTCTATGATTTGTTTTATTGTTATTTTGTTCTCGCTGTTATCGATATTTCGTTGATATTCCTCCCTGGAATTGGATTCCACAGATTTTGGTCCCAGATTGTAGAAGATTTCATTACATTACCCGTTTGACTGGTAAAGTACTCTTTATATAGTCAGTAGACTTGATGAAAGTATTCCGTCTCATGCAATTTGGACTGTCGTGTCCTCTATGCAGCTTGCCTCAATTTGGTTCTTCCCTTCTTGGCTATTGTTTACGTTTCAAATGCATCAAAAGGTGATTGCGGCGATGGATTCGACACAGGAGGACTAAGCCGGAAAGCTTTTCCAGAAGGATTTCAGTTTGTAACTGACACTTCTGCATATCAAGTTGAAGGCATGGCTTCTAAAGATGGAAGGGGACCCAGCATTTGGGATCCTTTCATTCAAGTTCCTGGTAATTGTATAAAACAAATTATAACACTGGCTTCTACATGATGGATCCTCCATGGCCTAAGTCCAATATCACAAGTTATCAGAATGATTGGAATGTCGGTTTCGTTTGTAAGCCTCTCGCAGGATACATCTCTCGCTTATTGCTTCAGAAGTCATTTGTTTTTGTTATCTAATTTTGGTGCAAATTTTGCAGATGAACCCAATGGAAAGCCAACTATGATTCTCTCAGAAAATGGTATGAGTTGCAAGACAATATTGTCGAATCAATATAATCTCAATGAATTTAGCTGATGATTGTGATTATTATGAATGATAATAGGTATGGACCAACCGGGCAATATGACATAACCAAAAGTATTACATGACACCCTAAGAGTAAATTACTACAGAGACTATATATCATCTCTGAAGAAGACTATTGATGATGCAGCTAATGTTGTCGGATACTTTCCTGGTCGTTGCTCGACAATTTTGAATGGTTGTCAGGATATACCTCTCGATTTGGCATCATCTATGTCGACTACAATACTCTTAAGAGGTATCCGAAGATGTCTGCATATTGGTTCAAGCAAATGCTAAAAAGGGGTTAATGAGGGTGGTTGTGGTTAGATTTTTTAGTTTGATTTCTTGTATTAGAAGAGTGCTAGTTTTAGGAAGTCAGTGATTTGTCCTTGTTTTGATTTAGGAATTAATAATCTTGCTAATAACTCTGATCTTTAATGAAAATATTCCTTGAATTCTCTCTTAATTTTATAATTTCTTGGAGTAATTTCATCCCTAATATATATATGAATCCTTAAAATGTATCGACTTGTTAGATTTGCAATTTATTTTTGTTGAATCTAAGAGTTTGAAGAATTCTATTTTCAATCCTCAAACATATTAGAAAAAATTTCCTATATATAATCAATAGGAGTTCTTAATAAGACTCAAGCATCATTCAGGGGTTTATTAATTATTTGTGGGAAAGTTCTTAGTGTTATTGTTTTGTACTTTTATTATCGAAATGGAAAATTCTGACTAGTTCTTCAAACTGACACTCAAAATCACTTGGCTATAAGTATGTTTGGAACCAAAAGTGTCAATGTTTCAAACTAAAAGATATATTGGAAAGAACACCTGCCTAAGAACAAATCAAATAATTTGTTAGAAATCGGAGGAGTGTTGAAACAAATAGAAATTGAACAATGAAATTGCATTTTGAAGAACTTGTGTAAATGAAGAGAAAACGTTTATTCATCATAAACACTAACAGTTTTGTAGGCTGCTTAAGACCCTGAAAATTGATAAGTTAGGTGGAGATACAAAGCATATATATTCCAAGCTGATTAACAAATTTTGTAACAATTTAGCTGTTAGAGAAACTCAAATGTTAAAGACTGTTCCTAAGCATTAATGTCATCCCAAGTTGGTTCTACATCGTTCCTTGCTCTCAATGTCATTCGCCATTCCTTAAAATACTGCAGAAACTTCAATCTATGAAGGGGGTATAGTATCCCAATTGTAAAACCAATTATGAATCCGAAAACTCCTCCAGCAATTAGTCCATAACCGAGCTCATTGTTTGAGGATTCCCTTGGTTCAGGAGGACTATTCATTTTTGGTTGAATAGAACAGTTCTCTAAAATATAACCACACAATCCTGGATTGCCTTCAAAGCTGGTGCTAGGAAAAGTATGAAACTGACCTCCTGCAGGTATTGTTCCTTGAAGATTGTTATCTGCAACGTTGAATGAAGACAAGAAATTGAGACTCCTGAATGAAGCAGGGATTTTTCCAGATAACTGATTTGCAGAGAGGTCCAATTGCTCCAAGTTGGTGAGTTGAGACAATTGGTTCGGAATTTCACCAGACAATTTGTTATGGCTGAGGTCAAGCACATGAAGAAACTTCAACTGACCAATCTCAATGGGGATACTGTCACTAAAGCTGTTGTTTGCCAGGTATATGGCTGGTGGTAGGTACAAGATTTTGTTATACTGCAGATTGAGAGCATTGATCATTGGAATAACAAAGATGGGAAGCTCTAAATTTATCTTGTTAGCTTGATCGTTAGCTTCTTTCGATGTGAACATTGGGATTTCGCCAAGTTTCTTCGGAATTTTTCCTGACATAAGGTTGTGTGACAAGTCCATGTAGAACAGACTTGTCAAATTCTCTAACCAACCTGGAATTTGACCAGTGATTTGATTCGCTGATAGGTCTAAAACCTGTAGCCGTCTGAGTTTACCTATCCAGGTTGGAACTTGACCTCTCAATTGGCAGCCTCCTAAAGCCAGAACCTGGAGATTTTGAAATCCGTGTGAGAGTGGGATTGCTTCTCCAATGAAATTCAGAGAGAGGATGAGAACTCTGAGGTTCTGGCAACCCTTTAAAATCCTGATGGCGCCTGTGATATTTGTTATAAAGTTCCTAGAAAGTGAGAGGTATGAGAGAGATTCCAGGGCAACTATATCCGGTGAAATTTGCCCCACTAGATGGTTACTAGAAAGCCTAATTGTAGTCAGAAATTTGCATGAATTAAAAGTCAACTGTAAGCTACCTGTAAAATGATTGTTACGGGGATCAAGTCTGCGAAGCTGGAGAAGAGTTGAGAAGTTAAATGCTGAAAGCTCTCCCTCAAAGGAGTTATTCCGTAAATTCAACGTGGTGAGATTAATACAATTCTTCATTGATGGGGGAAGAGACCCAGATAGGTAGTTATCATAAAGGAGCAAAATTTTTAAGTTGGTAAGCTTACCAATATCTCTGGGGATCAAGCCAATCAATTGGTTTGAGTAAAGTTCAAGAATTGAAAGGCCTGAGAGGTTGACGATGCCATTGCTGATGGAACCGGAGAGATAATTGACAGGTAATGAGATTTCTTCAAGTGATGTGGCAGAGAAAATATCTTCAGGAAGTGAGCCTGAGAGGTTATTGAAACCAGCCCGAAAAGTCTTTAATTTGGAGCAATTTCCAAGTCCAAGAGGAACCGGGCCACTGAATTCATTGTAGGAGAAATCCAGGATGCTGACAGAGCACACAGATCCGGTCCAGGTTGAGGATGGAACAACACCAGTGAAACTATTGTTACTGATATTAAAAGTACTTAAACGTTTAGCTAGCCTGAAGAAGGATGATGGGATCATCCCATGGAAGAGATTGCTGGATAAGTCTACAATCTTGATGTAATTGGATGACAGTGATGATGGAAATTCACCAGAAATATAGTTATAGCTCAAATCAAGAGTTTCAAGTCGAGTTAACGATGGAAAGTAACTGTTTGGAAGAGGACCGGAGAGGCGATTGTGGGAAAGGTTGATATGATAGAGATGTGTAAGGTTCCCTATAGAAGGGGAAATGCTACCACTAAGGCCTCTGCAGGGTAAAAACAGATGAGTGACATAACCATCGGCGTTACATTTGATCCCTTCCCAGAGGCAGCATTTAATGGAAGAAGACCAATTCAACGGAGGGGATGGTAAGGTGAAGTTGAGAGACAAGAGAGACTGTTGGTCTAATCGGTTGCAGGCTTGCTGAGGATAGGCAAACCAGGACATGAAAACCAATAATACAAGATCTATAATCAACTTAACCATAACTCTTATTTGATGTGTCTGGTTATTTCTATGAAGAGGTTGCTAAGTGCATCCGTTGAGCTAAATCTTGTTGACTAGCGAGAGAGAGAGAGAGAGAGAGAGAGGACCTTGATATTCAAGTAAGCAAGCATTTACTTTTGGCGCTTCCAGTTGCGCCACTTGATGATAATTTATAAGACAGTGGTGGAAGTATGGCACTTAGTTTATAGATTTTAGATATTGACCTTTTTTTTAGAATAATATTTTACGTACTAACGGATATTACTAATCAGTATACTAATTTTTGTTAAAATTATATATAGTGTCCATACTATGCATATGATATCCATACAATGTTTTAAGTTAGTATACTAGTTAGTAAAATCTGTTAATATGCATAGCATTACCTCTTTTTTTATGGGAAAGAAGTTGACAATTTCAGTCATATTTAGTCTTACGTGTATGGAAAGGGAAGTCATTACCTAACCATTTGTAATAAATAATTTATTTTGTTTACATCTTGAATGCTGCAGAAACTTCAATCGACGAAGAGGGTACAGTATCCCACATGTGCACCCAATAATTAACCCAAAAACGGCTCCAGCAATGAGTCCCCAACCGGCTCCTTGTTGGAAGACTAATCATTCTTGGTTGAGATTCTTGAGAAGGACATAAAAGCTGTATATTAAAATCAGACAATTAAGTAAATGGTGTATTCTGTTGAAGTTGTCGACTACTTCAGTGTTAATGGGTTATGCAGACATATTGGGGGGTCCTGTTGACTCGTCAATGGGCGGGGGAATTGCTTCTTGGTGAGCGGGCGGGTGTTGTGGGGGCAATGGCCTTGAGCCCGTAGGTGGCTTGAGCCTTTTCCATGAATAACCGTTGTAAAATTTCTTTAACTCATTAATTTCTTATTGGGTTTGAGTTTAAGAATAAGAATCCTTATAAAACTAGATTTTGTCACTTTAAACCAAATATATAAACATATTTTTCTCTTGTTATGAGTGCGATAACAACCATAAGACAATTTATTCATTGTAAACGAGAGAGGTAAGAAAGTATTATTATAATATTAACTCAGCTAGACATAGCTCATATTGGGTAAACCACGGTAAATTGCGCGTGTTATTTTCTCTTTGTTTATTGTTATTTTGTTCTCACTACTATCTCTGTTTCATTCATAATCCTCCCTGGAATTGAATTCCACATATTTTTGTCCAGCTTGTAGAAGATTTCATTACATTACCCATTTGATTAGGATCTTTTTTTAATATATCATAGTTGAATTATATTAGAAATATAGCTGTGTTTGTTTCCCTATTCATATTATATCCTATTCAAAATTAATGTTTATCTCACTATTCTCAAAATCCGATTGAATTCAATTCAATTCAAAATATTTGGATTTTTTTAACTCCCTAGATTTATTAATTTAACTAAACACCCCCAATAATAAAGGTTTATAAATTGAGAAAAGCACTTCCACCCACTCACATATTCCCAGTAGAGTTGGTCACCGACGCCGGCATTTAATGGGTGGGTAAAGGTGTTTTTATTAATTTTAAAATTTTTATTACAGGGGGTGTTTATCTAAATTAAAAAATATAGGGGATTAAAAGAATTTTACCAAACACATTTTTAAATTCAAATTATATCCTTGTAATAATAACTGAACTCAACATTTTCAAAAATATTACTCAAAATAATAAAACAAACACACCCCTCCGTTTGGTTCGCAATTTTTCATTACTCTATTCCCTATTTTATCCAAAATACACATTTATTTCTTTATTCTCAAAATATTATTCTATATTATTCAACTCTTTTTAAACCCCCTAGATTTGTATTCAGTCATATTTAAACCCCTTAGATTTGTTAATTCAACTAAACACCTCCCAAAAAATATATTTTAGAAATTGACAAAAACACCCCAGCAACCCACATTTGCCAGATTATGGCCACCACAGTTGGAAGCTGGCTGGAATCTGGTATAATGGCGCACTACCAGTTGGATCTGATCAGGAGTGCGCCGATCTAGCCGGAAATATCTTTAGACGTCATTGACAACCAAATTCGGTTATATTTGGCTGTCAATGGCCATATCTAGCCGTAGATCTAACCTTTTCCAGCTAGATCCACGGTGGATTTGGCTGGAAAAGGCCATATCGGCTTACGACCGGTCAAATCCAACCGATCGTACGTCGATACGATGACTTTGGCCACCCTCCAGTGGTGGTGGTCGGCTGTTGGTATTTAATGGGTGGGCGGGGTGTTTTTGTTAATTTTCAATATTTTATTATGGGAGTGTTTAGAAATAAACAAACATATGAGGTATTTTTGTTAATTTTCAAATCTTACATTGTAGTATCCACCCAATTTTACTTTTTTCAAAATATTATTCTAAAAAATATCATAATAATAAACCAAACAAACCATAATATTCTAATCTCATAGTATTACTATTTTCATCCTTTGATCTGCTAACATTTGATTTACAAATTTATATCTTGTTTTAAATTTTTATTGTGGGCCTTGTTGTGGCCCCTTTATTTCATTATTTTTTTATGATTAATTGGGGCCTCGTTGATTGGGCCTTCTATGACCCATTTATTTCATTATTTTTTTTCTGATTAATTCGGGCTTCTTGTTTGGGCCTTCTTATGGTCCATTGGTATCACTATTTTGGGTTGATTCTTTAGCAAGATCACATTACAACTTACAAAACCATTGAAAATATTCAAAAATAATAATTAAAGCCAAATACAAAACTATTGAAAATATATAAGAAAGACTTTAGAAATTGAAAATATACAAAACTATCGAAAATATCCAATTTATATAATCCATCTAAAATTTAAAAAAAGATAATAAATGAGTTGAAAAGGCAACATTTCAAGACTTGTCAATTGTCATACACACTAGACAAACAAAATTGTCATAACTAAGGAACAATTCATTTGATTAAATAATATAAAAACGGCATGAAGATAAGCAAAAGATAGAAAACCAATAGAAGCAAAACTTATCAAACCAGACCAGATTGGCACATCTCCAAATCAGCAACTGTGCATGTAACAAAAGCACAACTCTACGACTTAGTTGTGATCTAACCAGATTAGAAAACCAATTATCACGGTTCATAAATATCAATTTCATGAATACAAATTCAAAGATGTTGATTTCCCGATAGCAAATTATCACATCTCAAAGATATTGATTTCACGATAGGAAATCCAAACATGCATGACTTTCTCATAATGCCTTCCTTTTTTTTTTTTTTTTTTCTGGAACTTTCAATTATTTAAACTTAATACGCAAGATATGTATCCACTTATATGGTGGTGAAAGTTTAAGAGTAAAAACAAAGAAGCAACTTTGTGTGTATTGAACCCATGGAATTGACCTGACAGTCAAGGAGATTTATTTATTTATTTGAGTTCTTAGGTTCAAATCTTGAGGCCACTTATCACAATAACATCGTAGTTTACCTGATTCTTTAGACTTGTAGAGTGTTCAATGAACCCTGGAGATAGTTGAGGTGCGTGCAAGCTCACATTCTATATCACTGTTCAATAATATCTCAATATCCTCCCCTGGAGCCAAACTAAGAGACACTTGATAAGCTTGTCTTGTATTATATTAGTATTCATACAAGAGCATGAAAAAACACTTACATTCAACTTATCGTGAATTATTATAAATCAATCTATAGATAATGGTTTCGTAAACCCATTTTACAACGTTGTATCTTCGGCAGAGAAGAAGAAAATTTTTTAAATAATTCTGAACGGAATCGGTGGGGCGGGGCTGGCATTTTCATGCCTACTTTTGGGCGATACTCATTTCGCCCAATAGTTTTTGTTTAGGTCTGATCCATAACTCTAAATCCCATCTAAACATACTAAAGTCCTCTCTTATAGAATTATGTTGTTCGCTAAGCAAATATAATATATATGATATATTTCTTGATTATTTCTCTATTACATGAATGAATTAATCATCATCAAGCAATGGTGAAACTTGATAGAAGTCATGTTAATGCTTATATGATTATAATATAATCACTAAGTTTCAAACCAAAATCGTATATTTTACTAAGATCTTAGCAACAAATTTTAACTGTTTCAAGCTTTATATATAATCGTCCATCAAAACCATATATTTTCAATCTCAGAATAGAGGAAACAACATGAGATTTTGTAGAGTTTTTATTTTTTAAGATTCATGTAATCTGTCATTCTCAAAATTTTACTCAAAAGTTACTTCTATCTCAAGTTATAGTAAAACTAAAAGTGTAAAGGAAACTGAATTATTCTTTCAGTAAAGATCATATTCTCCCAACAAAAATCATTCAAATTCTTTCCTTTAAAAGGCCTTCTACACTTTGCATCAAATTCTTTCTTTATTCAAGAGTAGCTTGTTCAAAGTTTAATCCTTAAAAAATCAATTGGATTATTTTAACTATTCTACTCGTAGCATTATTAGATGGGCTTTTTTAGCTTGATAAATGATGGTAGCTTATGCTTTTTGATCCGGGGACCTTAGCAAAAGCAGGGATGATACCATGATTCAACCAAAGATTACTTACCTCCAAGCAGTTGAGATGCACAAAGATGAACATTATTGACTATGAGTGTGAAATTTTGGCTCACTGCTAAAGTGAATTATGTCAAATGACCACTTAAAATCCACAAAAATTAAAGGCGCTGCCTGATCAGGATATAACAAGAATGGGCAGAAGTTGCTGTGAGAGATTAGGAAGTACTTAAAAACCCTGTGCTATCATCCAAGTCATATAGTATTAGTTTAGAGACATTTTAACTCCATAAATACATGCCTTTCTCATACCATTGTGGAAGAGATCGTATCATTGTACTCTTTTGATCCACAGTGGAAAATTTCAGTCATACTGTTGCCGTGGATGTGGCCAAACAGGTGAGCCATGCAAATCATAGTGTTCCTTTATCGTTTTTCTATTTATATTTGATTGCATACCAAGCTGCTTATATAATAGATCATCACCATGTGAACTTTAAAGATAGAATTACTAAATCAAACAAGGAACAAACAAAAGCATATGGGAGCAGCAGCTTATGTTACTATTTAGTGAATGAACAGAAGATTGTGAGAACAATTGTTTGACAATTGGCCTTGTGTTATTCCAAAATTATTAACAAACTAGCACAAACATTCATCAATTTTGAGAGCTGAGTTTAATGATTATGATCACTAAATTAATTTCTAACCAGAATCATGCCTTTTACAACCAAGTCCAAAACCCTTCCCTGTCTCACAACAGAGGAACAAAAAGGAATTTTGCACAGCTTTCGCTGTTATCTTTTACCAGTCTCAAAATTTTACTCAAAAGTTACTTCCATCTCAAGTTTTAGAAAAGCTAAAAGTGTAAAGGAAACTGAATTATTCTTTGAGTAAAGATCATCTTCTCCCAACAAATATCTTTCAAATTCTTTACTTCAGATGGCCTTTTACACTTTGCATCAAATTCTTTCTTTCTTCAAGAGTAGCTTGTTGAAAGTTTAATCTTTAAAAAATCAATTGGATTATTTTAACTATTCTTGTATCATTATGATAGCTTGTAGATTGAAGAGACTTCCTGTTTTACAATAAAATATGCTCAAAGAAAAGAATGAAGGAATTGCTTCGACAACACTTGATACTTTAACTAGTATCAAAGCAAAACTTTGGTTTGGATTTATTCCTTGGTCTATTCCATACACTATAAAAGTTGAATGGATGTTACAGCATCGTCAGAACATAAGCAAACCAAATATTTTGATTTCTGATCAATCTTTGTTTAATCACTTACCATCATTAAATATGGCTGAAGCGCTTGTTTCCACTGTCTTGGAACAACTGGCTTCCATCGGTCGTCAACAGGTGGAAGAAGGAATAAGGCTGATTGCGGGTGCTGAGCAAGAGGTTGAGAAGCTTCAGAGCAACTTTGTGGCCATTCAAGCTGTGCTTACTGATGTTGAGAACAAACAAGTGAAGGAGAATGCTTTGAGATTTTGGTTGGCCAAGCTTAAAGGCGTGTCTTATGACATTGATGATGTGTTGGATGAGTGGACCACGAAGCTTCAGATTTTAAGAAATAAGAAAGTTGAAGATGCTTCTAAGCCTCTAAAAAAGGCACGTTCCTTCATTCTTCACTATCTCAGCTGTAGGCCATTGATTCTACATCATAATAATGCTGTCAAGATAAAAGATCTTGATAGAAAATTAGATATTATTGCTACTGAGAAAGAGAGGTTCCACTTTAGATCAATCACTGAGAGTAGTGAAGAAATAGAACGGCCTATGACAACCTCTATTATTATTTAACAGAGATTTTTGGAAGAGACAATGATAAGAATACAATAATAGATTTTTTGCTTACTCAAAGTAGTCATACACAAGACCTCCGCATTATCTCTATAGGAGGGATGAGACGAATTGGTAAGACTACTCTTGCTCAATTAGTTTTTAATGATGATCAGGTGAACACCCATTTTGAAGAAAAAATATGGGTGTGTGTTTCTGAGCCTTTTGATGAGCTTAGGATTGCCAAAGCAATCCTTGAATCTCTTACAAATAGTGCACCAAACTTAAATGAGTTAGAAACTGTGGTGCGGAACATATGCCAACTTATCAACGGAAGGAAGTTTCTTCTTGTCCTAGATGACATATGGACTGAAAATCCCAAACGTTGGGATCAATTAAAGCGCCCCCTTAAGTGTGGTTCTCTAGAAAGTAGAATTTTGGCGACTACACGTAAAGAGAGTGCTGCAAATGTCATAGGAACCACCAAAATAATACCACTGGGAACATTATCTGAGGAAAAATGTTGGTCATTGTTTAGTAAAATTGCTTTTTCAGGAAAAAGCAATGAAGAATCTAATGAATTGGTAGAAATTGGTAAAAAGTGTAAGGGTTTGCCATTGCAATAAAGACTTTAGCGAGTCTTTTGTGTTTTAAAAGAAAATTTGTCGAGTGGAAAAATATCTTAGAGAGTGAAATTTGGGAATTAGAAGAGGTAGAACAAGAGGTTTTTCGACCTCTATTATTAAGTTATTATTATTTACCTCCTCGTTTGAAAAAATGTTTATGATATTGTTGTATTTTTCCGAAGGGTCATGAGATACATAGAGCACAATTGATTAGGTTATGGATGGCTCAAGGTTATGTAAAATGTTAGAATTTGAGGTGGGTTTGACTCCTCACCCAATAAGGCCTTGTTGAATGGGAGGATTACCCCCTCTTATAACCCAATAGGCTTGAGCATGCCTAGTTGATGTGGGACTCCAACACTCTCCCTCACGGTCAAGCCCATATGTTGGGTCATGCCTGTTATTAGAGGTAGTTGCTGGCTCTAACTCCTCACCCGCTGGTCAAACGCTTAGTTCAACTGAACCTGGACTCTGATACCATGTTAGAATTTGAGGTGGGCTTGACTCCTCACCTAATAAGGCCTTATTGAATGAGAGGATTACCCCCTCTTATAACCTAATAAGCTTGAGCGTGCCTAGTCGATGTGGGACTCCAACACTCCCCCTCACGGTCAAGCCCATATGTTGGGTCATGCCTGTTATTAGAGGTAGTTGATGGCTTTAACTCCTCACCCGCTGGTCAAGCGCTCAGCTTAACTGAACCTGGGACTGTTACCATGTTAGAATTTGAGGTGGGTCTGACTCCTCATCCAATAAGGCCTTGTTGAATGGGAGGATTACCCCCTCTTATAACTCAATAGGCTTGAGCGTGCCTAGTCGATGTGGGACTCCAACAAAGGTTATGTAAAGTCAAAACCAAATAAGGATATGGAGTTAGTTGGTGAAGAGTATTTTGAAACCTTAGCAATGCTATCTTTCTTTCAAGATTTCAAACACAATGGTTTCATTTTTTATATATATTCTTGCAAGATGCATGATATAGTGCATGATTATGCTCAATTTCTTATCCAAAATGAATGTTATACAATTGAGGTTCATGATACGGGAGAAATTGAATTAGAATCTTCTTATCATAAAGCTAGACATTCAATGATACATTTTCAAGGAAGGACCTCATTTCCTAGCTCTATTTATATTAAAAATCATTTTCTACGTAGCCTTGTGGTTGATTATAATTACGGTTTTGACCTTAAGATAACTTTGTCCAAATTAGTTGATCAATTTACATGTCTAAGGTCATTATGTTTGAGTAATTGCTCAATTGAAGAAATTCCTGTAGAATTAAAAAAATTAATACACTTGAGGTTCCTTCACATTTTTGGAAATGATTTAGGAACAAAAGAGTTGCCCAAGATATTGTGTGGGTTATATAATCTACAAACCTTACTCATAGGTTATTATAATATCAAAAAGCTACCTCAAGGGATTGGAAAACTAATCAACTTGAGACATTTTATTAATTGGGAGTCTGATAGTATAAATTACATGCCAAAAAGTTTGGGACAATTAACTGGCCTACGAGAATTAAAAGATTTTGTCATTAGTGAGGGTAGTTATGATAGCAAAGCATGTTTTGTTGAATGTCTAAAAGCCTTCAATCACTTTCAAGAATTAGGTATAAAAGGGTTGGGAAATTTAAGAGATGTGGGTGAGGTTAAGGGAATAGCATTAAAGAATAGGAAAAACTTGTGTCGTTTGTGGGTAGACTTTAAGGGGAGGATGAATGAGGAGCAAAATCAAGAACTTCTTGAGGAGTTGCAGCCACATCCAAATTTAGAGATATTGAGGCTAAACAATTACCATGGCAACACTATTTTTCCTACTTGGATGATGTCATTAACCAATTTGAGAAAGTTAGATATCTGGGAATAAACTGTAAGGATATGCCTCATTTGGGTAAGTTGCCATCCCTTGAAATTCTTCTAATTTGGAAATTAAAGAGTGTGGAAAGAGTGAGTAATGAGTTTTGGGAATAGAGAGTGATGCCACGTCATCATCTACATCACTTATTGCTTTTCCAGATTGAATTGTCTTTTCTTCTTGAATATGAAAAACTAGAAAGAATGGAATTTACGAGAATATAAAGAGAGGGGATGAAGATATTACAATCATGCCATCTCTTCAGACCTTGAAACTTTATTATTGCCCCCATATTGATGTCTCTACCAAACCACCTTTATTAGATGACAGCGTTGAAGAAGAAAATAGTGGGTTGTCCTCTTCTCTTAAGACCAATAGTTTATTATCATTTTCGTCTGATATTGTCTGAAATTATCAATTTCAATATTGATTTTCCTTCAAACCATGGGTAATTTCATCTCTTTTCCCTTTTAATTAGTTTTTTAATTACATTCTTTATTCTTATTTTTACGGGAATAACGCACATCTTTTAATATTTAATACCCTAATTATCAATCACCATTTTGGCACTCTTTATTTATCTTCCTAAATCTAATTTAAGGGTCAGTTTGCATTGATATTTTATTTATTTCTGTAAACGATTACAGATTCATTTTGTTTGCTCAAAATAACAGGATTTGAACCAATGTCAGGTCCCTGTTGAAGTGAAGAACTTAAGAACAGCATCTCTACCAGAATCAGAAATGGGTGGTCGTTTTGTAACTGAAAGAACTTCAGTGAATTGACATCTCCTCCAGTTTTGACCAACATCTCTCAAGTGTTAATTTCAACTTTGATTCTGCGGATTTACAATCGTGATCAATCCATAGGTAATTTCTACTCTGGCAACCTGTTAGCTTCATTTTTATGATGAATAGATTTTGGATGAGATTAGCATTCCCTGCACTTAGTATGGAATTTTGTAACTTCATAATCTGGTCTTACATCTTTTTTTCAAGAGAAATTTGATCATTTTTACTTCATTTTTGTTCATGTGAATCTGTGTTGGTCATTTTAAGTTATCTCAGCAACCAAACAATCATGCACTAAAGACGTCTTCTGATAGAAATGTTAGATATCAATCACCATTGCATTGTGAACACTGAAAGGCTCCATCAACTCGCCATGGTTTTTTCCTTGCAATTGTTGTCTAATGCTGTTGGATGTGAACTGGACTACGTAATGTGGCCATTATATAATCTAGTATGTATAAGATTATAGAGGGGAGAAGAAGATATTGCAGTTATGCCACATCTTCATCAGATACTGTATGTGCTATGTTATGCACGGGAAAATGAAGAGCTGACGTGGAAGGAGTCGCGTCAGGAGTAATCTGCCCCCGTCAGGACAACTTACGCACGTCCGATCTGCAAATAAACATGGAGCACACACGCGTCCGTTTCTCTGCAGCAAGTCATGCAGAGTCAGCTTGGAAAAAGGAAAAACGGGACGTGAAGATAGATGATATCCTGACAATCACACCAACCCGTAGATTTAATGATGATTACACGCTTCAATTCGATATAAAATGTAGAAAACCTCACCATTAAGGGGGTTGGTTCATTCATTACCCAAAAACAACTCTCTCTCTTGTAAAAAAAAGAAAGAGCAGATTACTTTCATTAACTCTTATGTACGTCAGTCCGCTTAGCGACCTGACCCACACCAACATCAATACAAAATCAGAGGACGTAGGATTTGCTACCTTAGCATCCGAACCACTTAAAAAGTCTCTTTTCATTTCTTTTCATAAAACGCATCAATTATCACGAGCATAAAATTCATAAAACAGTGTCACCCACGTGACAGTTGGTTGGTGCAGAAAACGAGCATCAACATGCTAGATGTTCATTGGCTTGAAGGAACTGAACTGATTCTGGAGCTTTACTTTTTCTTAGGTTCAAAGCATAATATTG